>LPNX010572496.1:4112-22135 GCA_001517045.1 Pseudotsuga menziesii
AGGTTGTAATTAAAGTTGTAAGGAGGTTGTAATTAAGTTAGATTAAGCTTGTAGGAGGGTTGTAATGGAAGTGCATTAGATTGGATTTTGTACTTGTTAGATTAGTCTTGATTTGAGATACTTAATGTGATTCAAGCTTTCATTGTTATATTTTCATGGTTGTCATTTGATTATTGATTTGTGGATGTGAGCTCACTTATGTCATTTTTGTTAAACTCTTCACATGTTGTATTTCCCTTACGCAATCTCATGTTTCCCTAGTTAGTGTTTCAATGATTTCCTAGATTAGTTTGATTCAGCAATTAGATTAAGTTAGATTAGATCTACTTCAGTCCTGTACAAACAGTGCACGTGCTTCATCAATTTACGTACCCCGGATTGATAAATAAATAGTTGGGCAATTACTGCAACGGAATTAAAACGACATATATTTCGCTCGACAATATGCACCATTGGTCTTGCCTTAGCCTTTAAATGCACTGCCTGGGGGTGACTATCAGAAATATCTTCCTAGGTTTAATGGACAGTGGGAAACCACAGCTAAAGAACATTGGGAAGCTTTCCTTAGCTATGCTGATAACCAAAACATTGAGGCTAAGGATGTATGGATGAGGATGTTTGTTCAGATCCTTGATGGTGATGTAAGGAAATGGTTCAGAGAGTTTCCTGCTAATTCTATCACTATCATTGAAGAACATCTCTTCATGAGACAATGGGGTGATACCAAATACCATACATACTACATAACTGAGTTTGGTTCCCTTAGGAGGAAAAAGGAAGAAACTGTTGCAGACTTTTCAAAGACGTTTAACAAGATGTACAGTAGAATTCCTGCAGAAATAAAGCCTATTGAAACTTCTGCTAAACTGACATATGCAAATTCTTTTGATCATGAATTCTCTTTGTTATTGAGAGAGAGGAGGCCTATCTCTTTACTGAATATGCAGGATGCAGCATTAGAGGTAGAATCCAATATACTGGCTTCAAATAGATTAAAGAAAGAAACAGCTTAGCAGCTGTATGACAGAAAAGGAAAGAAGGAGGCAGCTTCAGGAAGTTCTGCTCCTCATTCTGCTGAAGGGAAGATTGATGAAATGGCTAAGCTGGTGAAGATCTTGACTGCGAAACTGAACAAATTAGAGCTTGAAAAAATTTCCAGCAAACCTGCTCTAGAAGGTGAACGAAATCCAAATAATTAGAATCAGTTCAGAAGGCAATTTGCTCCCCTTTTTATGCCTAGAGAACGAAGGAACAATGATATCCAGCGAGAAAGGAGAGAAAATGAGGACCAAAGAGTGCCACCACCTCTCCAGAATAATGTAGCTAATGAAGAAGAAGTTGATGATGAGCTGCTCTTTGAAGAGACTGACCAAGATATGAATCATTTTGGAGAGGGATTGTCTAGGGGTTTTGTCACTAAGGAAGAATTTATAAATGCAGAATACTATGATGCTGACATGTTTGAAACTGATGATGATTTAGGTTTGGAAAAGACTGTTGTAACTGCTGCTGTCCATCAGAATGAACTCAGGAAAACTATAAATCTGAGATCAGGTCCAAAACCGGTGGTACAAGCCCCAAAGAAGAAAGCAATTGTCCCTGCTAAACAAGCCTCAGATCCTCTGACAGAGAAAAAGCAAGTTCCATAAAAATCAAAGAAGAATACAGAGATTGAAGAGGTAAATAAGACTATCCATAATTTAGGTTTGGAGAATGGATTAGGAAAGTTAAAGATTCATGTACCTTTAACTAAATTAATAAAAAATCCTTCATATAAGGAAACAGTCCTGAAAGTGATGAATTCAGCAAGTAATCAGCCTGTTTCAGACACAGTAAATTTGTAGGAAGAAGACCCCAGGATTTTCATTGGATCAACCCTTGCTAAAAAGACTGAAAATGAAGCAGGTGCTTCACCTCCATTCTACATAACCTTGACAGTCCATGAATAGATGATTCATATTGTTTGTTAGATTCAGGAGCTTCACACAATTTGATGCCAAAGGCTGTTATGGAGGCTTTAGGGATGAGTATTACCAAACCTTACCATGATCTGTATGCCTTTGATTCCCGAGCAGTGAAGTCTTTAGGAGTAATAAAGGACATGGTTGTCAGCCTGGCTCAATTACCTATGAAAAGTGTGATCATGGATGTTGTGGTAGCTGATATTACATCGAAGTTTGGGTTACTTCTTTCTAGATCTTGGGCAAAGAAGATTGGTGGGACCTTACAAATGGATCTTTCATATGCCACTATTCCTATGTTTGGAGGGGAAAATAGACGGTTGTACAGAGACCTGCAGTTTTCTTACATTGTGATAGATGATAAGAACCCTACTAATCACCCATTGTATGTTGTGGATAAAGATCTTGGTACTTGCATGTTACATTTCAGTGAGGAAGACAATACTATTGGTTTGTTACAAGTTGAGAAAGAACAACTAGTAAAATGCAGCAGAGAAGAAGAGGGTGAACTATGGAAATTATATTTTGATGGTTCCTCTTGTAAAGAAGGTGCAGGTGGAGGGGTTCTTCTCATATCTCCTGGAGGAGAAACAGTAAAGCTCATGTATAAATTGGAATTTATTACTACTAACAATACTGCTGAGTATGAAGCTTTGCTGTTGGGATTAAAAGCTGCTAAAGATTTGAGCATTCAGCAGATTGCTGCATTTGGTGACTCCGAATTAGTTGTTCAGCAGGTGAAGAGAAACTATCAAGTGAAGCAGGGTTTGCTAAAAATCTATTGGAATGAGGTATGGGATATGCTTGAAAAATATTTTGTAGCATTTAACATCACTCATATTCCAAGGGATCATAATCATACTGCAGATTCATTGGCTTTAGCTGCCACACATTTAAGAATTCCCAAGACCACTCAGTTAAGGTATCCCATAGAGGTGAGGTACATACCATGTGTACCTGATAATGTAAAGCAATGGAAAGTATTTGAAGATGACATTGAAATTAAGAGGTTTCTTGAGCTTACTCATGAGTTTTCAAATTCCCTGATTGATCAAGAGGAAGATGAAGGGGATGAACAGTTGGATGAGATTGCTAAAGATGAGATAGCAGGTCATAAAATTATTGAACTTAAGAGCAACTTCATCCCAAAAGGTTTGGTACCCCT
Source organism: Pseudotsuga menziesii (assembly GCA_001517045.1). Taxonomy (NCBI): domain Eukaryota; kingdom Viridiplantae; phylum Streptophyta; class Pinopsida; order Pinales; family Pinaceae; genus Pseudotsuga; species Pseudotsuga menziesii. The sequence goes on from LPNX010572496.1 coordinate 7,239, forward strand.
AGAAAGAATGTTTACAAAGGATGATACACTTTCAAAGCTCGTTGTTCAGTCTTCTGAAGAGAATGTGGTAGAGTGTAATATTGGTTCTACAAAACATCCTAAAATGGTCAAAATTTCTAAATCACTTACAGCTGAACAAAGAAACAGGTATATCAAACTGTTAAAGGAGCATGTAGATGTTTTTGCATGGTCTTATGAGGAAATAAGAACTTATGATACAGGAATCATACAGCATAAGGTCCCTTTCAAACCAAATGTCAAACCTTTTCATCAGAAACTAAGGAGGATTAACCCAGCTTTGTTTCCTGTTATTGAAAAAGAAGTGAAGAAACTGTTGGATGCAAAGATCATAGTGCCTCTTAGGTATTCTTCATGGGTGGCTAATCTGGTTCCTGTCAGAAAAAATAATGGAGAAATCAGGTTGTGTGTTGACTTCATAAATTTGAACAGATCTTCGTTAAAAGATAACTATCCTCTGCCTAAGATTGAACAAATATTGCAGAAAGTTGTTGGGGCACAAAGGATCTCAATGGTCGATGGTTTCTCAGGGTACAATCAGATCTCCATGCATCCTGATGATAAGGAGAAGACAACCTTTACAACTCCCTGGGGGAATTTTATGTATGACAAGATGCCCTTTGGTTTAATGATTGCTGGAGCTACCTTTCAGAGGGCCATGGACATTGCTTTTGTCAGAGAAAAGGACAAGTTTGTGGTAATCTATTTGGATGATATTACTATTTTCTCACAGTCAGATGATGAACATTTGAAGCATTTGAGGTAGACCTTCCTGAAATGTAGAAAATTTTGCTTGTCTTTAAATCCAAAAAAGTCACATTTTGCTGTACAAGAAGGTAAACTGCTTGGTCATTTAGTGTCTACTAATGGCATCAGAATAGATCCTGAAAGGGTAAAAGCTATATTGAAAATAAGTTTACCTAGGAGTAAAAAGGATGTCCAATCATTCATTGGTAAAATCAATTTTCTGCAATTGGTTTATACCCAATTTTGCTGAAACTATTAAACAGATCACAGCCATGTTGAAAAAGGATCAGGAAGTTAGATGGACCACTGAGGCAAAGGGTGCATTTGAGAAAATCAAAGTGGCTCTTACTGAAGCTCTTGTATTAGTAAGCCCATATTTTATAGAGAGTTTCTTACATTCTCATTTGCATCAGAAGATACAATAGCAGTTGTTCTATTGCAAAAGAATAAAGAATGACTAGAGCAGCCTATTGCATTCTTCAGTAAAACTCTCAGAGAGTCTGAACTGAAGTACAACATTTTAGAAAAGCAGGCCTATGCTCTGGTAAAGGCTTTACAATTTTTCAGAATCTATGTGCTGCATTCTAAAGTTATTTCATTTGTACCTAATGCTATTGTAAAAGATGTGTTAACACAGCCTGATAGTGAAGGAAAAAGAGGCGGGTGGATTGCTAAAATCATGGAGTATGATGTAGAGATCAGACTTACCAAACTTGTCAAGGGACAAGGTTTAGCCAAGCTACTGGCTGAATCAAATTGTCAGGCTTTGGGACTGCAGGTTATGGCTGAAGAAATAGCTAAGGAAGAAGATCAAGCACTACAGGAAAAAGACAAGATCATGGACTATTATTCATCATCAACATGGTATGCAGACATTGTTTATTTTCTGTTGTTTTTGCAATGTCCTGAGCATTTAGATAGGAAAGCTTCTAGATCCTTAAAGCTTAAAGCTACTAAGTATTGTCTAGTAGAAGAGTAGTTGTTCTGGAAGGACCCAGGGGGTATCCTACTCAGATGTTTGGACAAATTTGAAAATGGAGGAGTGATTTTTGAATCTCATGAGGGTGCTTGTGGAGGGCACAAGTACTGGAAGACAACAGCATACAGAATTTTAAGAGTTGGATATTATTGGCCCTCCTTGTTTGCAGATGTTTATCAGCAGGTAAGAGCCTGTATCCCTTGTCAGAGGTTTGCTGGCAAACAGAAACTGCTATCTTTGCCCCTAAAACCTATTGCAGTTAATGCTCCTTTCCAGCAATGGGGTTTAGATTTTATTGGAGAAATAAACCCAGCTTCCTCAGGACAGCACCATTGGATTCTGACTGCCATTAGAGGAAATTTGGGGTCTAAAATGGGCCTTATAGGAAAACGTGCCAAAATAAGTTTTTGTGAGTTGGATTTCAAGAACCAATAGAATTTCAATAAAATAAGTCAACCATAATGGTTGAACTGACATATTTGTCATCATCATGTTTTTTCAGGTATTTAGTGACTACTAATTTGGGGCTTTCTCAGTAAAGTTTGTTTTGTCAAAATTGGTTAAGCAAAACGTTAATGTATGCTTTAATCAACATTCCTGTCGAAGAGATAAGGAGATTAGAAGTGTTGGTGAGTGACTAGCTGAAAAATATCAGTTTTTATTGAGCATGACCTTGTCAAAGCCTGAAAATGTGGTGATGTGAAGAGCTGCACAATCTGTGGCGACCTAGGTTTCATGGATTCAATGGTTACTTGTAACTAATACAATTAGTGAGCTGAGCATATCAGGCGTTTGAAGACCTAGTCTGATTACATGCCAGAAAGCTGACTGGTTTTGTTGTTAAATCCAAATTGGGGCAGAAAATGAATAAGACATAAGGTTGTTTTCATTTTCATTATAACACACAGTTGTCTTTATACAGTCCAGAGAGGGTCTAGTATCTGAATGAGCAGTTTGGATGGTAGCTAGTTTCATCAGTAATTTTAATGAGGAGTATGGAGCTCTCTGTGACCTAAATCACTTGAGCCTGTGGTAGAGCTTAGCCTGCATTAAAAAACAAAAAGAAAACAGTCAAGGAAGATTGAGGAAAGCTGATTATCGAAGCCTTAGAGGCTTGCGAAGGAAAAAACAGCTGTTAGGTCATGGACAGAACCCTATAAGTACACAAAATTCAGCCATTGAAAGCAGATGGGTAAAAGTGGAAAAACAAATAGGGTTGAGCCCACTAAATTAAGCTGGATTGATAAATTCCCTGGTTGTGCAGAGATTTTTCAAAATGCTGGGTGGCTAGACTTCTTCAAAAAGATCGATGGCTACAACACTGAAGTTTCTTATCAATTTACAAAAAGCTATAACCAGGACATGATAGTTTTTGATACATTGAGGTTCAAGTTGACTATGGAACTGATTGCTGAAGCTACAGGATTCAGCAATGAAGGTGAAATGTGGTTCAAAAAACTACCTCTCACCTTTAATGCTCAAATATACCTTCTACCTGGTACTACTCCTAACTGGAGAAAAGGAATATTTATTCAGAATTTCAGAGAGGAGTGGGTGGATCCCATTGAAGTTCTTCAAAGCTATATCACTTGTGAAGGCAGATATGCCTATGTCTTCAAATACCATTTTAGGTTTTTACAGCATTTGGTTGGAGAATCCAGAACGAGCCTTCCCTTCTTTTTGTTTAAAAGTTTACAGAAGATGTCCACTAGAGACAAGGGGCATCAGGATCATTATTCACAATCCATCTTCCACCATGGTTTGATTAAACTCATCATTAGTACTGATGTACAAAGGGAAGGGAAGACATGGAATTACTTCCTTTTCTGGACTAGTTTTCAAATCAAGCAGGAGGAGCAACAAATCAAAAAGCATGTGGATAAATGGAAAACCATATTTAGGAAACTAGGTCAGAAAATCAAATTTGAAGATAACAAAGAGATTAAACTTGAAGAAGCACTAGAGCCCTTGAAGGATGACAATGAACCTCAAAAATTTTCAGCTGACAGTAAAGGTAAATATTCACTGTTTACAAAAAAGGAGGAGCAGCCTGTGCAAGTTAGGGCAACAATAGGAGCTGTCATAAGAGGAAGATGAATCCATTGCCAAAACTGAAGCTAGGGTTGGTACATGCAAATAATTTTCCACTCTGGAAAACAAGACAGTCAGACCTAGGAAAAAGAAGAACAGGGTTGAAGTCATGGAGTTTTCTACAGTCAAACACCAAGGAAGAAGCTTGAAAATGATGGAAGAATTGGCTCCAACTTGGAGGCCTAAACCCAGATCAAGAAATAAGTTAAGGTTGAGTATGAAAAAAATGCTTAACCCTAGCTTGAATACCAAAGAGGTGACTGTTCTTGATGATGTTTCTTCAGATGAAAAACCTAAGATTGACAAAGTTAGCAGTAAAAAGAAGAAAGAAGCAGTTGTAAGAAGTTCAGCTCTTCATCCTGCAAAAGAGAAAAGGCCATTACAGTTAGTAGAAGATTCAAGTCATACTGAGACTAAGCTATCTGCAATATTTGTTGATTTAAGAAGTGAACTGCTAAAACAAAAATAGGAGAAAGAAACTGAAGTTTCTTATGATGAAGACCGCCTGTTAATAGATGAAGTTATACCTAAGGAAACAGTCACTCATAAAAACCCTAGTGTTCCTGATATTTCTGCAAATCTGCTACAAGAAGTTGAAGATATTTTCAGGAAACTAAATATACCATGGATTCCTAGTGATTTACAAGAAACCACAACAAAAAAATCTATTGATTCAGATAGGGAGAACCTGCAAAGAACTATTAAACAATACAGACACCAAATGGATTACCTGCAGGAGACTAATGATGGCCTTATCCTAGCCAATAAAAGGCTCAGGGAGGATTTACAGGAAGTCAATGAACATTATCAAGAGCTAGTAGCAGTTTCTAAGGAGGCTCTGAAGAGAAAAAGAAGCACTGATGTGCAATGCACACAGCTGAAGCAGACTGTCAGAGACTTGCAACAATAGAATGAAGAACTCACAAGAAGGGTAGTTGATATGGAAGATGAGCAAAAGAGAGACAGGAAGAAAGCCCAAGCTTTGGATGGATTAGCATTGCTAACTGAAGCTACAAAGGACCTCTGAGTTTGTTAGTCAGTTAGTTATTTGTTATGTCTTTTTGGAGAAACACTTTAGTGAGTCAGTGGTTTACTATGTTTTGAAAAATATCATATTTTGTAAATTATAATTTAACTTTATCTCATCGAGTAGTTAGCTGAAGACAGTTAGGGTTTTAACCCTAACTGATTTTTGTTGAGGAATAGTATTTAGAGAGATGAGAAAGACAGAAGTGGGGTTCAATTTTCGGAGGACTTCAGGAGGTCTTTTAAACTTATTTGTGACCTAAATATCATAACTCTTATATGTATTTGATGACAGGTTATGAAATATATTGTTATAGCGGATTTCACCACCCTAGGTGATTCACACTTTGTATAACCTTCCCCTGTCCCGCTGTAGACTCTTTAGACCCCATGGACCACTTTTTATCCTTTGATGGTACCTTGATCGTCCCTAAAAACTATATAAAAAATGATATACGCAGCTTTTAACCCGATAACTGCGTACATACGTAGATATATCCCCGATAACTATGCACATCGGGATGTGTGCATAATCCAAATCCTTTTTGGAGTTTTCCTTGACTTGGATCTGACTCATTCGACTTCTGGCCTTCCATATGCCTTGAGATCGCTCGGATTCGACCCTTCGGTATCCCTTGTGAAGCTATATAAGGAACCCCTTGGTACAATGAAGGCATATAGAGAGATTGAAGAAAAGAAAATATAGTCCATTGTTGCCAGGATTTATACTTGAGTCTATTTCCCTTTGTCCCTTGGAGCACTGTTGTGTTCTTGCCGAGCTTGCCTTGTACTAGTGAGCTTGCTATTGAGAGATGGAGGATTGAGGTGGTGGAGGCCCAAGTGGGGGATTTAGTTTCTCTGGTTCGCAGACGTGCCGTCAGAGGTTGTATCTATCTTGTAATCTCTGATTCATATTAATAGAAACATCTTTTCCTGTCCAATGATGTGTATTTGATTTCATGATTGTATCCATTGGAATATGTCAAATTCTTTTACATTATTGATGATATATATGCTAGAATAGTTCTAACACCATGATATAGTATGCTAGTATTGTTTACTTGTTGTTGAGGCAGTATTATATCAATTCAAGCTGAAGATTGAAAAACTCAACGGGGATCTACTTCAACCATCTGGAATAAGGTACGAGGTCTGATCCTTTAGTGTTAGACATTTTATTTCTATTGCATATTGGGAAAGATGGCTTTCTGGAGTCAAGTCTGTCTGTTGTGNGTAACATATATGACACTTTATACCGTTTAGTATATGTTTTAGCTTCATTTTGAGTTTGTTTAACTACTTGATTGATATATTCATTGCTGGTTCATGGTTTCTTTGCTTGTGATGCTTGTCAGTCCTGAATGAACTTTAAGATTATATTCTGATTGATACTTGTTGATTATATTATGCATCTTTGTCTTTAGTTGCTTATGATTCAATTCTTGTTTAGCTCATGAGTTTATTCCCTGTTGGTCACCAAATTTACAACCAAGAAAACATTCCAGAAACACTAAAACCTAGTTTACTTTATTGAGTTTTTTGAGATTGTGTTGGCTTGTTTCTTCATAGCCTTGGAAATGATTTCTGGCACAAACACACTCAATATTACATAAGGTCGCAAAAATGAATCATGTAGACTATCATTTATAATCATTACAAAACCACGAAACCATCATATTAAAAACCCCAATATAATTTAATACACATGAATCCTTTTCATTTATAAACCATATCGAAATCTCTACATAGTCCAAAGTAATTACAAGGATGGCCAGGGATTGAATCCTATGGGCATCCAAGCCCCAACTCACATCCATATAAAAATACAATTCGTTACATCAACCATGAACATGATTTGAACCCTGTGGGTATTTGTTTACCAAGGCCACGCTATACATACAATGTATGCAGGCTACATTATCATTAACCTCAATATTCTAAATAACAAGCAATTATGCTACATCTAAGTCATAAGACTTAAGCTCTACCCTTGCGTAGTAATAATGACCATGACCAAATTAATTTAAACACACAGACCCTTAAAATTTAGTCTACAGTAACAAAGGCCATCATGGGTTTGCACCCAGGGATTTTTCACATATCCACATTATGAACTAATCAACGAAATAATGACAGTAATGCAACCATCCAAAGATATCGTAGCAACCTTGTGGAAGGATCATGCCACTCATGCCAAGGCCTCAACCCAAAACACTTAATACATAGTCCATCAATGAAGGAGGATGCCTCATTTAACACACAACAATGATCGAATAAGTGAGGCATAAATTCAATACATGCACAGTAAATGTAAATACCATTTCCATTTCATAAACACAATATATATTATGTACAGGAATTCCAATAATGCAAGTCAATTATTATCCAGTCGTTCCAAGGGCTATGGCACCATTGCAAGCAATGGTGCTTCCTGGGCATAAAAGCCCCAAATTCCAAGTTATGATTTAAAAATAACATAATATATACACAGATCCTGTAAGGGCACTAAGATTCTCTCCACGACCAAAAAGGCCTCACATAATATAAAAACCCAAGTATGTTAACACATGCCCGAAGGTGCATCAAAACCCCACAAAGAATCCCCAAACCAAACGAACAAAGACGAAACATAGACAGGCTGAGAGATAACATGCATAGGCTTGTGTGGTAGGATTACCTTACACCTTGGCACCACCTACAAACCAGTGATGAATATTTGAGCCACGCTGCTCTTCACCAACCCTGGAATGTGCAAACCACCAAACCAAACAAGGATGAGAAGTATGGACTATCTACAAGCAACAAGATAAATTTCAAATGCTATCATGAAACAAATAGTGCTTGCCTTCACGAACCAGGGTATCGTCTTCATCTCCTGTAAAGAGCCAAGCCCAAAACAACCAACAACTAAGCAAAATGACAAACCATCGTGAGAACCAAACCCTATGTTGGGTCTACCACAATCCCCAGGGAGCATTAATGGTGTCAGTCTGGTGTCCATTATCAAACTAAAACCCACATTCCTATAGTTTGCAAACGATTCGTTAATATTGGTCTTGATTCCATGTGATTCCTTAAATCCCAATATTATATGGTTCTGTTAGTTTTTCAACATTTAAGCTAGCATTATGTTAATATCTTTTCACTGAGAGAATAACAAGCACAGCAATCACATAAGCACATCACAAGAGACAAGAGACACAAAGATTTTAGGAGGGGAAACCATAAATGGAGAAAACCCCTCAACTTCCTCTAAGATAGTATCACCACAAGATGTCATCCCAAAATAGTAAGATGACCTCCCAACACAACAGCAACCTTCTGTCTTCTGTCAAGCCAAAGTATTTCCTTCTCCAAAGGTGCGCCACACTTGAGAGAGCAAGTGATGTAATTCACAAGTGATAAATAGATAGACTCTCACTCTCTATTTATATTCTTCCGTTGACTTGAAGTGCACTCAACCATGTAGGCTTAACTTACAATTACTTACTCGAGCCTACACCTTAATTAGTGTATAATAACAAAAGTGCCCCGAAACTGTGGGGACTTACCTAATGACTTGACAAGACTTGTTTACATTAATAATCCTCCTGATCGGAACATCAGGGTAAGATAATATGACTCAAATACATAATAGAAACATCCCGGAATAAACATCGGGTTACAATATATAAAATACATATAAGAATACATTCCGAAGTTACATATACATCAACACTCCCTCTTAACTAGGAAGGTATTCTTTCGACACAATTTTCAGCACTAGTCTTCTTCTCTGTATCACTGGATCATGTTCATATTCAAGTCATCTCTGTCATCAAGTCTTCTTCGTCTTCAAGTCATCTTCATCTTCAAGTCATCTAGATCTGGATCATCTCTCGATCAAGATCATCATAGGACATCATCACAGGATCTAGATCATCACCCGATCTAGATCATCATCACTGAATCTAGATCATCACTCGATCTGGATCATCATCACTGGACTAGATCTGGATCATCACTCAATCTGGATCATCACTACTGGATCTGGATCATCACTCGATCTGGATCTCTCAGAGTCATCATAACTGGATCTAGATCATAACTCGATCTGGATCTCCACTGGTCATCATCATGTGTGTACTATCTCGTCATAGGAAGTTCTACAGAGCCATCCCTTTTTCATGATGGTTGTAGGCCTACTCTCATGTAGGTCTTCGCCCAGCACTTACATCTGACCTGCTCATCAGAAAGGCACGCCCAACACTCACATCTGATCATGTAGTAAACTACAATCACATCAAAAAGGCCCAGTACTCACATTCACCAGCATGGTAGGCATAATCAACTACCATCTGTGAAATGGCTCTGCACTTATATCTGAGCTACTCGTCAGAATGGCACATTCAACCAGGACAGAACACATCCTACCACAATGGTGAATTAATTTCACCCAGGCCAGAGCTCCTCCTACCACAATGATGAAATATTTTCACATTCACCCAGGCCGAAACACATCCTACCACAATGATGAATGACTCTCACCCAGGCCGGAGCCCCTCCTACCACAATGATGAGAGATTTGTGCACTCACATCTGACCTAGTAGAAACTGAATCCTACACTCTCTGTCAGAATGGCCCCCAGTCCCTGACTGAGCTACCTGGTAACGGACCAGGCGCCTCCACTCTCCTGGAGAGTGGCAGTTGCCCTTACATCTGTCCTGCTCGACAGAATGTCCAGCACTCACATCTGTCATGGGAGGAACTTAATCCTTTAGCCATGACCAGAATGGCTCAGCCCTTACATTTGACCTACTCATCAGAATGGCTCTCTCAGTCCCTGACTAAGTGTTCCTGGTAACTGACCAGGTGCCTCCATTCTTAGAATGGAAATCAGCACTCATATCTGACATGGAAGGAACTGAATCCTCTCACCATGACAGAATGGCTCAGCCCTTACATCTGACCTGCTCGTCAGAATGGCTTTGGGACTCATCACTGTCTCTAGGAGGAAGCCTCGATCTGGAGAACACCAAGTCTCTCTCTGAAGTACTCAAACTTCAGCCTAGCCAATGGCTTCGTCAATACATCAGCTATCTGTTCCTCCGTCGCAACATACATGAGCTTCACTCCTCCTCTCTGCAACATATCCCTGATATAGTGATATTTGATCTCGATATGCTTCGACCTGTCATGGAACACTGGTTGTCACAATGTATACAAGTAGCATCTAACTGGAGATCAAATATATCAGACAGTAGCTTCCGCAGCCATATTGCCTCACAACTAGCTGAACAAGCTGCGACATACTCTGCTTCAGCTATACTCAGTGCCACACAGGATTGCTTCGTGCTAAACCAAGAGATCACACCTGGTCCCATTCTGAAGCAACATCCCGAAGTACTCTTCCTGTCGATGGCACGGCCTGCCCAATCTGAATCAACATAACCCTCCAGGTTAATCTACATCGTACTTGAGCCCATAATCAAATGTGCCCTTCAGGTACCTCAGAATATGATTCGCAGCAGTCAAGTGAACACTTCTCGGATCTATCAAGTACTGGTTCAAGGTGTTCATAGCAAAGCAAATATCTGGTCTCGAGCTCGTCAGGTACATCAATGACCCAATCATCTGACGATACATCGTAGCATCAACTGACTCTGATGAAGCATCACTCAATAGCTTCATGTTCGATGCCACAGGTGTGGCCATAGCCTTCCAGTCCATCATCCCAAATCTCTTTAGGATCTCTACTGCATACTTCCCTTATCCAAGGAAGATACCATCTGTACTCTGCCACACCTCCATACCTAGAACAATAGTGCATCGACACATAACAGGAACATCACTAGTCTTCTGCCTTCAACCTTGAAGCAAAGGTTGGAATCCACTTTACTCTCAGTAAAGCCTAGAGTCATCAGTAATATGGCCATCCTGTTGTATCATGTCGAACCTCAAGATATTCTATAGTCACTCCCTCTGAAACGGAGCATCATACTCCCTCTTTCTCCTGTACTCTATGCACTGAAACATTCTGTACTGGAGTGACAAGTAGCTTCCTATGCTACTAATTGTTGGGGCGCGCACCCTAGGGACTATTAGTTTTGGTAACTTCGCGGCTGTTGGTAAGCGGAGTTACGGGTCAAAATAGTCTTAGGGGTGTCGGGGTAAGTCAAAACCCCTTTTTGTAATAAGCCCATGGTTTAAATCCAGGGTTTAGGGTTTTTGGGTGCCCATGGTCTGAAGCCATGGTTTTGTAAAAATGCGCAGTATAAATAAGTGCTTATGTAAAGAGGAGAGGTTAGGATTTTTGATGTAAAGAAAGATTAAGGCGAAGTAAGGTTGATTTTGTAAGGAAAGGATAAGTCCCAGCTATGTGCGTGGACGACCTCTGCAGCTGTGTGTGCAGAGGGTTTTGTAAGAAGAGGAAGAAAGATCTGCAGCTGTGTGCGCAGAAGCCTGCTGCTGTGTGCGCGGTTGTTAAGGACTGAAGGGATCTGCAGCTGAGTGCACAGATCAACTGTGGTTTTGTGGAAAGAGGAATAAAACACAGTTTGTGGACGTAGCCCCTACACTGGGGGTGAACCACGTTATATTTGGTGTCGTGTTTTTATTGTGTTGTTTCTATTTCTGTTATTTTCATGCATTAAACTGAATACATCTGATAACATAAGATCACTGCTAGTAATAAGCTTCGCTGTGAATTACCTGTAGTGGGTTATGCAAGTTTAGTTTGTTTATTATGCTGCGAAGTTATATGTGAATGAATGATAAAGTTTACAAGTATTGATTAATACTTGCTTTAAAGGCTAAGGTACAGTAATACCCCTCCCTGCATGCAAAAACCTGATTCTGCGGCACCCCATTGCTGTTTCGGGTGAGACTGCAACCTGCGCGCAGGTTGTTGCCAAAAGGGCCAACACGGTGGGTATTTTGTTGGTGTGACGTATAAGAATTAGCTCGGGTCTGCCCTATTTCCCAACACTAATCTTCTATGTGATCATCTAGTGTATAGACTTACATCTTCAACCTTGTAGCAAAGGTTAATATCTTCATCAGGCTCATCATGTATGTGTTTAAACTCTTACTGGCTGCAAATGTCTCTTCGTAGTCTAGGCCTTCTTTTCATGAGAAGCCTCGAGCTACGAATCTTGCTTTGTATCCCACGATGTTTCCATCTACTGCATGATGGAATTATGAACTTCTCTTCAGGTCTTGATACTGTGCCATGACATCATTCTCCTTGAACTGGTCTTCCCTTTCTTCTTGGTGGCTGGAAGGTTCTGTATCAATGATGTCACTGCACTCGTCATATTATTCTTTGTCTTTTGAACTGTCGTCACTTTTTCTTCGGAACAAGTCTTCATTCTTGTTTGCTTGTAGGTGATTATGTATGCGATCTTTCCTACAAGTCAAATGCAATTGTATGGTCAGAAACATTTCATAAGGAATATTTATACTGGAAAACACTTATGCATAAATATATGATCATGCAACTACTTTAGCCAATACAACATTCATCCATATCTCACTGAAACTTTCTAGATGCCTTCCATCTCTACCAGGACAACATTGAGATTGTGCACTAATCCAATATGTTAGCAAAGAGGTTTCATTCTAGATAAGTAGCAATGGAGAATTTGTATAGCACCATGAGCTACTTACCCATCACATGCATATTAGTATTATACTGTCATTAATGCAAACATCCTATCATGCATAATACAATAACTGAATATAAATAAATGCATAACAAAATAATATCATGAAATGACAATTGAATACTTATCTTTATTTGTTTTGAGGGTAGACTCCTTCTTGAGCCTTTAGCTTCATCTTCTTCTTCATTCATAATCGCATCGTTTCTTATCCAAATGCTGAGGTGGATAAGAGGTTCTTCAAGAGTTGAGTTCTTCATATTCCTCATTGCTTGAGGGATCTTCTTTGGAAAGTGAAAGCTTGATCTTCAATTGCTCCCATCTTCTCTTCTCTTCTTATGATTCGAGCTTCTTCTTCTTCACGTAGTCTGCTAAAAGTAATCACTTCCTTCTGGAACACATTTCTTGAATGAATTAATTCCACGATCCTGGGAGGCCATTCAAGGTGGCCATCACCACTTCTGCATTCTTCACTTTTCTTTTACCGCTTCAATTTGTTCTTTGATTTGAGAGACTCTGATGACTGCATGGTCTCAGCATTCTGGATCTTCACATTCTTCAATTGGTTTCTTTAGGTCATAGCTTGAAATTCTGGAAGACCTTCAACAGCTTTGCTTGCAATAGGTAGTGCTCTGTAATGCACATGTGCAAGCCTTCTATGCCAAAGTTCATTTGGCTCTATTGTGTCATGGATCAAGGCTTGTTATAGATATCCCTTCAATTTGTACAAGCCTCCTTCTTGTTCTTCAATCACTACCACATCATCGATCGTCTTTCCTTTTGGCCATATGATGACTTGACCATCTATGAATGCAGCCCGCATTCCTTTTGCATCAATGCTGAAATAGAGAGAAGGTTCTTCAAAAAATACTTATTTCATTGTTAGAGACTTACCAAGGTTTAGCTTGTATGAAGATTCCCCACTACCTTTTATTGGATATTGGTATTCATCTCCTAGTTTCACCTTGTGAGGTGATTCATGTTCTGACAGTCTCACAAAGGATTCCTTGAATCCCGTCATATGTTTGGAAGCCCCACTATCTATGAGCCAATCATCACTTCCATGACTAATGTTACCTGTGAGAGCTGATATCAGAACATATTCATCTTCGCTTGAAGAATCTTCACTTTCATATCTGGATCTCTTTCTGGATGGTTCATCATCCTCTGCAGTATGAGCATGATGTCTTCTTTGGCCTCGTCTCCCTCTGAAACTGGAACCTCCATACTCATGTAGGTGTCCAATCCATTTTCTTCAGAGAGATCATATACTTCCAGGCTTGGAATTTTTCAACTTCCCCAAGCTTGTCACCAAGCTGATGTGATATATCATATTGAAATAAGAACCTTAAATGGAAATAGCAAAGGATTAGATCTTACCAATTTGAGGTGTCCGTCCTTGTCCCAGAGTTTGCTGATCTAGGGTTTGTCATAGAAACCCTAATTTTCAAAACTTGAAATCTTTTAGATCTTATTGGATGAACAAATAGATCTCTTCAAATGGAGCTGTCCAATGTACTCCTTTTCTAAAAACAGTGGAGGGAAACTCCCGGAACAAGAAGCCCTAATTTTTTGATTTCTTCTGCAGAAATGCCTGTTACTGTTTCTGTTGTATCGCCAAAATTACTGCTCCTATGAGTCTATAATTTCTTACTGAGGTAACCGCACATGTCCCTGATCCAAAACCATAGGTTTCATCAGAATTGGTTTCACCATTTGGTATTTATGATCCTTTTCCCAAGGTGACCTGTTACAGGAATGTTCAGAACAGCGAAGTTGTACGACGTGCCACGTGTCACTTGTTCATCTTCTGAGTCTGACCTTTGGAACAAAGAAATTAAATTCTGTGCCCTTTCTGGAACATATTTAGGAATTCCATTTGGACCTCTGTAGCCCAAGATATTGCAAATCTCCCCAGGTGTCATGTTTATGGATTATTTCTGGAAGAGGATGGAACCCTAACTTGGAGAGATCATATCTCCCAGAATATAGCGAATCAGAGGCTGACCTTTGGAAAAAATGTTCATCAGGCTTTTGTCTTTGGCCCCTGTAATTTTCAACTTCTGAGACTTCACCAATCTCAGAATATAGTGACTGTACCAAAACTTAGCATTTTTAGTATTTAGGGTTTCTCCTAGCTCAGGGTCAAACTAGGGTTTGACTTTCCCGGAGTTTTACCCAACCAAATTTATTGATCCAGGTCTCTAAATTTCAGTTTTGATGAGGAGAAAAATCCTATTCTGGTCTCACCCAAAAATTCCTCTTCTATATAAAGCCCTAATTTCCACATCAAAACTGAAAATGCTTGAAATTGAATTCCACGTCGACAGAAAGATGCACCCTTCAATGGAGAGTCATCCTAGCATACTTTTGCTGAAAATATGTGGAGGAAGAT
>LPNX010572496.1:22558-70344 GCA_001517045.1 Pseudotsuga menziesii
TCAACCATAGGTTAACGCGCCACACCAAAGCATATTACAAAGTGTTTGTGCCAGAAATTGTTCCTAAGGCTAGGGGAACAAGCCAACACAATCTCAAGAGAAAAACTCAATTCAAAATAGGGTTTAGGGTTTTGTTTATGTGTTTTTGGTTGTAAACTTCAAGAGCATGCAGGGAATACATTCAGCAAATAAGCACAACTAAATCATACACATATAACTGATAAAGATGCATATATATCACAAAGATCCAATAAAAAGTCTGTATTGAGATTCACACATAATGGACAAGCAATACCAGAAAACACACATCAACCAGCACTGAGATTGTCAATTAGGAAGCTAAATAAGCTCATAACAAAGCCAACATAGACCAAATAAAAGGGGAAAGAGTCATATATTCATAGTTTCATCAGTAAATGTATATAAGAGTACAGTACCAGTTCACTGAACAAATCTGATAGTATAAGCAGCTAGCAGACCTCCTGATGCTCCCAAAAGTCCAGAACCCTAACAATGACTCTAAAACTCTCTAAATACTACTTTTACAAAAACAGTTAGGTATCAAAAACCCTAACTCTCCTCAACTGATTCGACGGGCTAAAGAAAAGTTTAAAATATTACAAAATGTGAAATTTACCAAAAATAGTAAATCACTTAACTAATGAGCTTCTCAAAAAGATAACTAATAACTAATTGAACAGCTGTCTTAGTTGGTTTTGATAATTTGTTCAATACATCTCCGAACACCTTCTAATAGTTCCTATTTGCTCTCATCATGTTTGAGACCTTCCTGATAAGTTCCATGGCTTTGTGTAACAAGCTGCTCTGTTACTGTAGACTCCTGCATCTCCAAGTTCTTTTTCTCTTTGTATCAACTGACCTTCCTGTTAAAGCAACTCCCACTACTAGCTGTATACTAGTGAACAATTTCTTTTGAACATCCAAACGCCCTGTGGAAAGAATACTATTTGTAAAAGCCTGAGCAAGACCAACTAGATTGTCTTCATTTCTGAACTTCTGAAGATAGGACTCACTTGATTTTGGCATAGCCAATCCAGAATTATAACCTGACAAGAAAAGGTTTGGTTCATCTGACCTTTCGACAAACTCTGTGGGTGAACCATCCTCCAACATATCCTCGTAATCATGAAACCAAGGATGGGGAAGAGGTGGGTACTCCTCTGGAATTAAAATAGATGGATAAAATAGGCCCATGGGTGGAACATTTAGAGCAGAAATCTGAACTTTGTAAACTTCAGATGGAAGGTTTGCCTTATAGCAATGGACATCTGCAAAAGCATTCAACTCTCCATCTTCAATCTTGTACTAGGTCTCCTTCAACTGCCACTTTGGATCAAAGTCTTCCTGTTGCTCCAAATCTTTCTTTGCTTTCTCAGCTCCATTAATCTTCTTGAATGTATCTGGATTACAGTTTTCTGTAAGTGCTTTCTGGAAAGCTTCAATTGCTGGTTCATAAGCTTTAGAACATTTAGCCATCTTTTATCTCTTCAGTCTTCATTTTATCAAAATCTTCTGCAGGTACTATGGGCTGTAGCAGTTGCTTTTGCTCTTCAAACAATGAGTACTTGCCTTTAAGACTGGCTGAAAACAGTTTAGGTTTACTATCCTCCTTCTCATACTCTGGTGCTTCTTCATACTTGATTTCCTGCTTGTCTTCAACTTTAGGTTTCTGACCTAGTTTTTTACAGTCTCTTTGTTTCCCAAAATTGCGAAATTATTTTTGTTGCGAAATTATTTTTGTTACTTCAGGGCATATATGTTTAATTAGAACCACCATTAAAATCATGTATTAAAAAATGTGGCTTCTGCAAGATCAATTGCTCTCCCGAGCCCAACAACTTTGTTAATGCATTCCTTGTGCTCATCATCAGGATTACTATCTGCAACAATTCCTGCTCCTGCCTGAAGATGGACAACCCAATCCCTGTGCTTGCTGGCATCTTTGCAGGAATACATAGTATCATGGCGTGGTTCAGTAGAAAATACCATTGTTCGGAGGGCAAGTGCAATATCCATGTCCCCAGTATAGGAAATATGTCCAATGTCACCACTATATAGCCCTCTACGATTTGGTTCAATTTCATCAATCAACTCCATAGCTTTGACTTTCGGGACTCCACTAACTGTTCCAACTGGCAAAGCAGCACGAAGGGCATCCCAAGAAGTCAAGTTCTCTTGTAACTCTCCTGTTACCGTTGAACTAATGTGCATAACATGTGAATAACGCTCGACATTCATATATTTTTCCACCTTCACAGATCTAGGCTTTGAAACCTTTCCAACATCATTTCGACCAAGATCGACAAACATGATGTGCTCAGCACATTCCTTTTCATCATTTAACAAGTCCTTTTCCAAAATCTGATCCTTCGCCTGTGTTTTACCCCTCTTCCTTGTGCCAGCAAGGGGACGATTGGTTACTTTACCCTGTTTTACACGTATCAAAATTTCTAGACTAGAAGCAATTAGTATACGGCCCCGAGCCTGCAAATATATCATATAAGGGCTTGGATTCACAACTCGTAATGCCCTGTAGACTTCAAATGGATCTGCAAATGTGCGACGCACAAAACGCTGACTTAGAACAATTTGGAAGATGTCCCCAGCAAGAATGTGCTCTTGTGACTTCACCACAGCTTCCTTGTATTACTCACTTGTCATACTAGACTCTTGCAGGGCATCCCCAAAGAGTTCAGTTTGCATTTTAACAGAACCTGAAGAAAGTCTTGGAGGATCAATGTCCTGCACTCGGGAAACTAGGATATCAAGTCGGCGCTGTCCATCTTTAAATGCTTCATCTAGAGAGGGATAATCATCTACTCGCACCCAATGAATCATATATGCTTTCTTTTCAACGTTGTCAAACACTACAACATCATTGTAAAGCCCCAAGTGCATATCAGGTAGCAGCCTATCATCTTTAGAAGCTTTTGAAAATGGCAGTTTTCTCTTCTCTACCTAGTTCCCTGCTCATGGTCCATTATTGTAACTATATTTTCCTTGGCAACAATTTCCATTTCAGGCTGCGCTCCAACAATACTAAAACGACCCATATAAGCACCCTTCGGACCCCTTTGACCCTGCTCCATAGATTCGAACAAGAAACTCGAGGCTTCCCTATCATCTTGGCTCACCAAACACCGAAAAGCAAGCACCGGCGTCAGGTGATCCGAAAATATACAGCGGTGGACTACCAACTGATCGACTGCAATGGTTTAAACTCACGTCCTGAGCTGTCAAATGCTTCTCCTCGAATGTACATATATCTCTCAATGATTAATTTAACTGCAAGTAACGGAATTAAAAAGCCCTAATTTTCCGTGAAACCACCAAAACCTCACTCTGTTCTGCTGCGGCAAGATCCAGTTTTTCAGCGGTTATGTTTTCTCCACTAAGTCCTTCGTCTTCAAATGTTCATGCAAGTGACAACTGACCTCTCATTAAACATCAAACCACGTTGCTACCTGTCAAAATCAACTTCCTTTGGGCTCACGATGGCCACGATTCCTTTCCCAATGGAACCTCTTGGAATCATGATGTTCCCTGCCTCAACACGTAGTAAACACTTTCCAATACGTGATTATTCACTCATCGTTCAAGAAAATACCAAATTTTTTGCTAGAAAATCGGAAGAAATGAAGACCGCGATATTCTTGTAGCGCGCCTTCATTATTTTTTAACCCCAGCGCTACAAGAATAAATCTAGTGCTATTTTCTTGCGGTTTTTCAGCTTTTTGACATTTTGTGTGCAGTTTAAAAGTTGTCTGGAATGATAGCAATGCTCAAAGTATGCCTTATGAATCCACTACTTGATAAAATGACTTTCAACCCTTTAACCAAAAAACAAATCTAAAGTTTAAAATTGAAATTTTTTAAAAAACAAGCTTCAAAAATTTCATATAAACACTAAAAAAAATTCCTAAGGGAGAGGGAAAATCAAAATAAAGTAAATGAAAAACTTGAAAGAAAATGTAGACCAAACCAAAGATGGAGAAATAAAACCAAAATCGAAGAAACATTTACTGACTTAACACAAAGTATAATATATATCAAGGTTTTGGGTAATGTATAGTTAATACAATATACATGCCAGCCCAAAGTTTAAATACCAAGTATTTTATATAATGGGTATCACATAACCATAGGATTAAGCCTTAAACTATGCTCTTCCTTCTTCTAAGCCTCAAGATTAAGAACCATGGCATATGAAATATGCCATGGTAAAATGATAATCAAATATAAAATCAAGGTCCGGTTTTTAAGCCCAAGTTTATAACCTATAAATAGAAACAAAGGTTATGTTAATGTTTTTAATAAAAGAAACAAAGAATGTAAATACACTAAGATATAAAAGATGGAACATAAATACCTAATGAATTATAAGTAGCACGTAGATAATTCATCTAGGTTAAATAATTAATGAAGTTCGTAATTACCTTGCTAGCAATCTGGGTCTGTAATGAAGCATAGTAACAAATAGCAGGTGGATTAATGATCAACACCTTCAACACTCCTTAGAAGAAAGTCTCTATCGCGAAGTATGATTTGCATATGAAATAAAAGAGGTGCCTTAGTTCAAAGAACTAAGTAATCCTTCTAATCAAGTGAACACTTTACCTCTGAGACCATCATGGGAGAATGAGTCCCGCCACTCTTGCCACTTTGTTCCCACAAACATAGTTAAGTTAGAACCATATAAAGAACAAGTAAGACTATGCAGAATGAACGAAGCATATAATCAACTAATGACACATGCACGACAGTGTATAACTATGAGAATCAAAGTAGTCATCAACCTTTATGACATCTTAATTAAAACACATCAATAAGTACAACTGAAAGTAAGATGATAGAATGTAAGAACAGCTTACGACCAAACATCGATACAACTAGTGTACGTTATATTCCACAAGTTGAATCATGTTTCGTTTAGGTATTTTTTACTAGCCTAATATTTTTTTTCAATTTTTGGGGACATTACATCTTAACAACAATTTTTCAACATGATTAATTCATATAATCAGAGTGTTACATTTCCTGCCATATAATATTTCAAAAGGACTAAGGTTAGCAGAAGCTTGATAATGATTATTATATGCAAATTCAACTAAGTGTAAATAATCTTCCCATTTCTTGGGACAATCTCTAACATACATTCATAACATGTCTTATAGTACTTGATTGACTCTTTCTGTTTGTCCATCTATATATGGATGACAAGAAGTAATGAAATTCAATTTAGTATCTAGTCCTTTAAACAATGATTTCCAAAAATTACCAGTGAACTTAGGATCTCTGTCAGAAATTATTACCTTCGAAATGTTGTGCAACCGAAATATTTCCTTCATAAATATGTCAACAATGTTATCATCTTTATGAGTTGTTTTAACATGTATAGAGTGTGATGACTTGCTTAGTTTTTCCACTACTACCATTATTGAATCATTTTGTTTCTGAATTTCAGGCAAACTAGTTATAAAATCAAGACTAGTGGCTTCCCATTTCCAATTTGGAATTGGTAATGGTTGTAAAAGACCTACTGGGTGTTGATGCAGAAATTTAACTTGCTGACATTCTATACACCTAGATATATATTTAGCAAGTTTTTTCTTCATATTAGGCCAAAAATACTATTTTCTCAACATTGTTATCATCTTTTGATACCCCAAATGTCTGAAATAAGGACTTTTGTGTACTTCATTTAAAATGAGCAGTTTAATTTCTGGCATGTTAGGCACATAAAGTCTGTTTTTATATAGCATTAACCCTTTTTCATTTAAACTGTAATATGTATTTACATTTTTAGATACATTATGAGTTACTTTTTCTCTTAGATTTTGGTATTATGTGTCCAGATTTATCCCTTCTTCCAATTTATCATCTAATTCTGTTTTATAACTACTAATGGCAGCTATAAAATTTGTTATTTCATTTCAGCTTAAGGCATCAACCACAATGATTTTCCTTTCCTTTTATGTGTTTAATTGTAAAATCATATTCTCTAAGGAAAGCTAACCATTTAGCTTGCCTTGCATTCAGATTTGATTGATCAAACAAATACTTCAAACTTATGTTATCAGACATTAGCAAAAGTATTTTACCTATCAGATGATGGCACCACATTTTTAGAGCATGAATTATGGCAGCCAGTTGTAAGTCATACATTGAATAATTATTTTCGTGTGTTTTTTAATTTCTTGATTCAAATGAAATTATGTGACCTTCTTGTGTTAGTACTCCACCCAAACCTTCGTTGCATGTATCAGTGCATACAACAAAATATTTGTCTAGATATGCTATTTTAAGTATGGGTGCAATAGTTAATAGGTCTTTTAATCTATTAATACTTTCTTCACACTTATGACCCCAGACAAATATTTTTCCCTTTTTCTGTAATGATGTTATGGGATTCACAATCTTTGAGAATCCTTCTCCAATTTTCCTGTAATAACCCAATTTTCCCATGAATGATAGTACATCAGTTACATATTTGGGAACATGCCAATCAATTATTGATTTTATCTTATCTGGGTCTACTGATATCCCTTCCTTGGATATCACATGCACTAGATATTGTATCTTGTCTTTGTAAAATTTGCATTTATTGAATTTAGCATACAGTTTATAATCTCTTAAAACCTGTAGTATTATCTGCAAGTGTTCATCATGTTCTTCTTTTGTTTTAGAATAAATTAATATGTCACCTATGAAGACGAATACAAATTTATCTAAGTATTTGCTTAAGACACTATTCATTAAACACATAAAAGTTGCTGGAGTGTTTGTTATCCCAAAGGGTATAACCACAAACTCATAGTGCCTGTATCTAGTTCTGAAAGCGGTCTTAAAAATATCTTCGTCTTTAATTCAGACTTGATGACATCCATATCTCAAGTCTATTTTCGAAAGAATCATCGCTCCAGGTATCTAATCAAACACATCATTGATGCGAGGTAGAGGATATCTATTTTTAATTGTCATTTTGTTCAGTTGACGGTAGTCTATAGATAGACATAATGTACCGTCTTTCTTTTTAACGAATAAGGCAGGTGCTCCCAAAGGGGATACAGTTGGTCTTACATAATTTTTGTCTATTAGTTCTTGCAATTGTATTTTTAATTTGTTAAGTTCTTAAATTTTCATTCGATAAGGAGCCTTTGAATTAGGTACAAATCCTGGTATTAGTTCAATTGTAAAATCGAGATCTCTCTTTGGAGGTAATCCTGGAATTTCTTCTAGGAAAACATTTGAGAATTCTTGTATGATTGGAATATCATTGAATTTTAGCTTATATTCTTTATCCATATGTTCGTTATTTATTATATGTACAACAAATACTTTACAACCTTTCCTTAGAGCCTTTTTCATTTGTAAGGCAGATATTTGTCTAATAGGAACTTTCCTAGGTATTCCTTGGATTGTAATCCTTTATCCATTATCATTTAAACAAGTAAATATTTTCTGAAAACAATTTAAAATTACTAGGTGTTTTTCCATCCAATCCATAGCTATTAAAACATCATAAGATCCTAATGGTAATACATTTAACTTGACTTCAATTTTGAACTAACTCATGAACAAATCTCAATTTTCAACATAATTAAATACTTTCCTTTTAGTCCCTGTAGCCAATGGACCAACCAAGGATTTTCAAACATTTTCAAAGATAAATTTCATTTTTCCACTATGCTAGGTGACACATAGCTTAAACTAGCACCTGGGTCAATCAGAATGGAAATAGATTGGTTTTGTATCATACCTTGTACTTCCACCATGGAGTTTTGATAATCAGTATGTCAAATTTCCAAGGTTTCATTTTATTCTGGGCATTTCATTTGCTACATCTCCAACTTTTTCCTCTTCCTAAATGGTTTGCACATTGATGAAGTTCCCTTTTCTATTTGAACAATACTTGGCATAATGCGGTCCTTGACATTCCTAGCACTTTACATGTTCCTTATGTTCATTATTTTTAACATAATTATTAGGCATATCTCTTCCCTTTGGTGCTGTAATAATTTCTTGTGTTTCACATTTAAAATATTTTCTTTGATAATTATTCTTAGAGAAATTCCGAGAATTATTTTCGAAACTTTTATTAAGCTTAAAACCTTTTCTCTTCTGATCAAAGTTACTTGTTCTCTTATTCTTCCAGTTAGGTATGCTTTCTCTCTTCTTACTCAGTTTGTAACAGAAGTCGGCCTTCCTCATTTCCTCTTCAAGGGTCTTTGGATTATCAAATTCAATTTTGTCATTGAAGCTAGTGGGCACAGAACTTAAAAACATTTGTATTTTAGGCTTTTCTTCAATTATATATGGTACATATCTTAGTAAACTTACAAATTTTCTATTTAACTCTTTCATTGACATGAAAGCAAGTTTTAGTTCATAAAACTCTTTAGCTCTTTCTTCATAATATTGTTCGGATAAGAATTTCATTTTAAAGTACTTTTTAAACATTCTCCATGTTAAATACTTTTTCTTAAGGTTTTTGACTCTTTTTATGTCCTGCCACCAAATGTCAGCTTTTTCGGTTAGGTTGTAGATAGCCATTCGGGATTTCAGTTTGTCGGAGTAGTTATAAATTTCAAAGTAATTTTTCATCCATGATAGCCAAGCCTCGACTTCTTCACCCTTTTCTACTTCTCCGTTGAACATGGGAGGTTTTATCTTTTTAAATTCTCCTGAGATTTCTTCGTAAGGTTTATACATCATTTTTCTAGGTTTATGATCGCTTTCACTACTTTCACTTGTATATTTATACCTACTTCTATGCGAACGTACGTTAACTCCTGAAGAAGATTCACTATCAGAAAATTTTAATTTCTTACCCTTGTGTTTGTATGATACTGTTTCAGAATCAGTTTCATACACATTTCTTTTATCTTTACCTCTATTGTGTATTTTGGTTAGTAACATCTGATTTAGTTCCAAAATTATTTCATTATCTATTTTCACAGTTTGTAGTTCATCCTTTAACTCTTTTAGTGTTTGCAGTAACTCCAAGGGTTGATTATTTAATTCCACATAAATGTTGTCTGGATTATTGTGATGAGATCCATTTTCAGCAGATGCTTCAAAACCTTTCATTTTCCTACAAAACACAATTTTATATTTCTGTACAGAAATAAATTTAAAACATGATCAGTATATTTTTTTCTTTTCATGTATGCGAATGAGCTAGTCAGGCCTATTGTTGAGAAACTCGCTCTGATACCACATGTAACATCTCCAAATTCAAAAAATAATTATTTTCTTTAAAATAGTCTTAAGTGTAGTTGTAAACAATATTTAACATAGTTACGATAACACTTCCAACTTTGTTTAGTCTTGAAATCCATTAAACCATATGATCTTGATTTTTTTTATAGTTGTTTATCTAATGCACATAATTGTCATATTGTGACAATGATATTATGCTACTTATTGTTTTAACAACACTATTTTGATTCATGATACACCATTTTTATTTACTGTCAATTAGAGTTGATGTACTTTGTTGGTTGATGTTCTAGTCCTACTTGACTTGAATACTATGTCGAAATTACCTTAAATTGGTGTCAAGATATGAAAACTATATCATAATCTTTCTTCTTTATTTGTAAACAAAGTACTTGTTAATTATACTCTTGATTGTTTGTTAAACTGCTTGATGAGCTAACAGGTTGGGTTATGGTCTTACTTAGCTTGAGAGATAATGCATAAACTCTTTGATTTACATTCAGGTACCCCATGAAGGAGATTCATTGCCTTACTAAGCCGCAATCAAGGATCCTAAGGGACAAGGAGGAAAAAAACAAAAACAAGGGGAAACGCATAAATAGCTTCAGTTTAAAAATAAACTAGCATCAAGATAAAAGGTTGTGAACCAGGGATGATTTTAAGAATCCCCCTAGATTTATATGTATAAAAAATAGGCGAATGTCTCCAATATATAGGAAAATTTGAAGGTGATTTTATCAATAATATAATATGTATATATAAATAAATTGGCAAATCTTTCATTTTATTATATAATGTTGTAAAAACCTAGAGAATCTTTTATTTTATTGTATAATGTTGTAAAATTTTGGCGAATCTTTCATTTTATTGTATAATGTTGTAAAATATTGGTGAATCTTTCAATAAGTTATAATATTTCATTAAGTCTTTCACAGGTTGCAGTTATCTTCAAGGGGGATTGGATACCTGTGTAGAGTTTTAGTTCTCGACGCGTTTTGAACTGCATAGTTGAGCCCATCTTCAGGAGAAAACATATCATTTCAACTATGCAGTTCAAAACGCGTCGAGAACTAAAACTCTACACAAGTATCCAATCCCCCTTGAAGATAAGTTATAAGATATTGTAAAATCTTGGTGAATATTTAACTTCATTATAAAAAATTGTAAAAACTGGTGAATCTTTCACTGATTTATAGAATATTGTCAAAATAGAGGAATAACAACATTAGTCAACTAACATGAATCAAATCATCAACAAAAGAACATGTAGACTCACAAGTTACAACTGGAAGGTGTCAGTGAAACACAACTGCACTGACTAGATTCAGGGCAAGTGGGGACTCCACCTGTTATCTCGTCCCTTAATGGTCCAATGAAAATATGGGGACTTGAATCTTGACAAACTGATAAACTCATAGAATCATACATTATGCTCGATCTTGGCATCCACTAGCCAATTATGGTCATGGAGGTTAATAAATTAAGCATCGTAATTATGCCTATTGATTATTGCATTAGATGAATGTTGGTCTTGTGCCAATAGGTATCCTACGATCAATGCATAGAAGCCTTGTGCATATACCATTTTTCTCTTCGCTTAGCTATTTAGAGCTCGTTTATTTTTTTGAACAAAGATAAGTATTTACAAAGAAAATATACAATCAATGTAAAAGAATAAAAAAACTGAAGACAATTAATTCATGCAACTAAAAGTTAATAGCATAATATTTTCTCAACCCATAAAACTAGCCTTGATTCAAGCTACAACAAAGGGTTAAATCAAGCATCAAATGAGAAATAGAAGCATTCAAAGCACTTAACAAAATATTTAACCAAAATACACACAAACTTCAAAAATCAACAGAATGCTTCAAACAAAAGCAATAAACAAACCATAAAAATTTGTCAAGATATTCATGCTAAACACCAACATGGTTTCATGTACTTGAATGAGCCCATTCTTGCTTAGCGAAAGTGTTGTTAAATTAGTTATTTATCGTTTAATGCTAGAAAACTATCTATGTGAAGAGATAGCTCCTAGGCCTAGATTTCTCAAATTCTAGCGTCATTTCCTATCACATACAAGAAAGAGACAATGTAAGAGATAAATATCAAACCATCAATCTTAAAGTAAGCTGCATGAAGGTAATGTAGCTCAAATCATCAATGTTACAACAAAAAAGTACAATGTAGAATCTATTTTTACCTAAAACACAACCTCAAATTCATATACATTGATCACCATTGACCAACAAGGGTACATGGACCACCTAGATCAAAATTAGACTCAAGAAGTTTAATAGTATTAGGCTTCAGAACATGGCTCTCTTGCAAGTAAAATTTAGTCAATCAATTATGTCCTTGAGTATTATTTGATTAATACTTAAGCCCACCATTGATCTTCTTTTGTTCAAATTTAAATTCAGATATTTTGTGTAGATCCCATTATAAATGACTCTCCCCATGAGGATCACCTCATTATATTTCTCATGTAAATCCAAAGTAAAAAACAAATACCTTCAATTCTATCTCCAGTTTGTCCAAAATGATATCGTCACTACAATTAATGCATCAACTCTCCCATCTACTATTGTATTGTTGTTCAATAAACTAAGGCATGCCATAGTACTATGGTTTATTGACATTACCAAATTTCTGACTAATTTGACTTTAAAGGGTGCACCAAACAAAATCCTTCAACTCTACCTAATTTTGAGAAGAACTAATAACTGCCCTTAATTAACACATAGGTTATCCTCAAGAATGTTGTTTCACTAATCAAGGAAGTCTTCAAAGAGTCATTCAATATGCTACCAACAATCAAAATAGTTCCAAATCATGCTAGAAAACTTAGCGAATAAGTTCATAATTTCTACTTAATTTTTAAAGTGCCTCCTTTAATCTCAAAGAATATAATTAGTATTACAAATGACCTCTTCACAGAATTCAATGGGTGAACCATCCAAATATTCTAGAACAAGCACCTAGCCCCAATCACTTATTCATATGCTTTTACTTTTGAGGAATTGTACCTCAGCGGGTGTCCTTGCAAGTTGTCACCTCCACTGCTAAACCACAACTCCATCAGTGAGTCTTATTCTAGTCTAAATATTAACTAGTTTGAATATTAGAAAAAAAGTGGACAAGAATGGTCTTATTATTCCCTGAAATTCCTAATTAAGTTCTTCAGTTTTCCAAATTCTTTTTCGATATGTTAAACCATTCATTTTGAAGAAAACTAACCCTACAGCAACATCACAAATCCCAACTTACCCTTAAATCCATAATCATGTGAGGGCCATAACAATCCACCTCACATCCAATGCAATCCTTTCTGCATGAATACTAGTCATCCATAGACCTTCCTTTTCTCTACCAATGTTGCAAATGTCTAAGGAAACTAGTGGTATACCTTGTTCCCCAAGTAAAAATGGTTAGAATACATTGTATAATTTAGCCTCTCTGAAAAGGAAAACAAAAAAATTATTGTTGAGTGAATAGTGATCATAGGAGCAACTAACATAGTGATCATAGGAGTCAAGTTTGGTTATTCCTAAAGTTTGGAAAATATAAATTTTCAGAAATCGATCCTGTAACCTTTCTATTTAAAATATGTTTCTTAGTGAAGTAGTTTTCCTATATACCTTAAAATCATCAAAATTTCATTTAACTAAAATTGTATCAATTGTTAGAGAATTTAAAGTTTGAACAATCCATACATATGACAGGTTGTTGTAGTGGCCCCAAATGTACCAACCACATATGAAATGTACTTTGGAGTACCAATTGCATGGGCAGTGCTCAAAAATCTAAATATTAGACATGATGCACACACAATGTCTCTCATTTTGAAGCATTCAGAAGCCAAGGTGGTATTTGTGGATTACCAATTTTTGGAAGTTACAATGGCAGTAGTCAGGAACCTTTCCTAGGTGATATAGGAATTACCAATAATTACTGTGATCCATGAATTAGACAAATCTAGAAAATCTTATTTTAATGAAGATCACAAATATCTTCTTGATTATGAAAATATTTTGATAAGTGGAGATCCAAATTTTGAGACTCGTTGGCCTGAAGATGAATGGGAAGTTATCTCATTAAAATACACATCAGGAACCATGTCCAGTCCTAAAGGTGTTGTGTACAGTCATAGAGGTGCCTATCTCATAACAATTGGTATTATTTTAGCACGGGAAATGAAGTCTAAGCATGTTTAATTATGTAAAACACCCATGTTTCATTGTAATTGTTGGGGATTTCCATGGGGTATGGATGCATAAGGTGACACTAGTATTTGTTGCAGAAGTGTAAAATGCAAAAGACATATTTGATGCCATTGCTGAGCACAAAGTCATCCACTTATGTGTTTTGCCAATGGTTTTAAGTATCATTGCAAATGCACCACCTCGTGAAATAACACCACTTCCTCACTGTTGTTCAGGAATAAAAACCCTTATAACCTAGGGTCTGGGGTTACCAACTTACTTCTAAAACTTGTAGACAATCAGCTTTAAAGTATAGAAAGGAAATAGGAAGAAAGTATTAACTCACCCGATTACTAACGATTGATCCAAGCTTTATCTTCTTCTGCTATGCTTTCTCCAAAGCTTTCAGGGATGCACCTCCTTCACCTGCAGAGAGCAAATTATCCAAGTACAATCTTATACATGTATATATAACACGTTAGATAAACAACATATATAGTGCTTAATCAAATATATTCATCAACCCTAATACATGAAAGAGACTCAACACAAAGTTGGAAGAA
This sequence comes from Pseudotsuga menziesii, assembly GCA_001517045.1. NCBI lineage: Eukaryota > Viridiplantae > Streptophyta > Pinopsida > Pinales > Pinaceae > Pseudotsuga > Pseudotsuga menziesii. The sequence continues at coordinate 36,573 of LPNX010572496.1, forward strand.
GAAATCTCTTTATTAACAATCAGTGAATGAGATAAGTGTACAACCCAATGCCTGAGACAAGGACTCCTCTACAACCCAAGGAATCTGAGTTCTGCTGCTCCAAAGACTTCTGAAGATATACCACCAGCATAACTTTGCTCTCCAAAATTGATTCTATTAATTCCCTCCCCAAGGCCTCTATTTATACTTTGGTAAATAGAGCAGTTTTGAAGGTTGAGGAGGTTGAGATAGTTGAGATGGTTAATGATTAGGGATCAACTAATCTACATTAGTTGTTTTTTATATTTTTTAATGTCGCATGAATGTGTACGCAACTATTAATATAGACAACCCACGTATGACACACGAGTTGCTTGAAAGGAAGCCCACGTATAGATCTGTACGTGGGTTGCAATGAGAATAGTCACATACAGTACGTGGGTTGTCAACAAGAATAGTCGCGTATGTACACGAGCTTCAGTGGAGATAGTCATGTATGGAAATCAACACATAGAAAAATAAAATGGCAAGCTGGTTAAAAGGTAAATGCATCTAATGCCATGCCCATCTATAGTGTTTTGGAAAAATTCAATCCTGAAATGTCCTTTTGTGTACCAACATATGGGGTGTCAGCACTTGGACAAAGAAGTTCCATTTGGGTTGATAAAAGATGCCCCCTAATGTGTGAGGTTAGAGGGAAGCAATGGCTGAAATACATTATAATCATTATCTTTGGACAACTCATAAGTCCATTGGAGCAGAGGTAGTACCTGAAACAAATACATAATAATGTCATATACAAAGTCATATATGAGAATGCTATGTTCAATATACTGGAACACTAGCTCCTTTACAATATTTGAGTACATCATATAGTACCAGTACAAGACCACATATATTACAAAGGTGGATCAAAGCCAAAATATACAATAATGATGAGTCTTCAAAGATCTAGAAGATGTGTAAATAAGTACAACATAATCTTGCGCAACTTAGTCCATAGGAAACTAAGGTCTTCATAAACAATCCCAAAGAACTAGCACAATCCAAGCCATGTGAATAGATGTAATTGAAGTCGAACATGGAGTGGATTCAACAAATTGTCAATCAATAGGTGATAATCGACAACTAAAGCAAAGGAATTCACCAATAATGAAAGTGAATCCTAAGGTACAATCGTCAAAACTCTAGGTCTTCGTCATCAGGAAGTGCTGGTGCAGAACCATATTGTGATAAGGAAGGCAATAGATCCTCCAACGGATCACAAGAGTGACTAGGAACTAGGTAAAGGAAGGGAAACACAAGTAATAACAAATACGACAATGATGGGATCATGATATAGATCAGATACTGGGTTAAGTCCTTGAACAGTGAGCACAACACAGCGATGACCCAAGGTAGCTTTTAACTTTATAGATAGAACAACTAGACTTATCTGTCATGTAGGAGACATGATCAGATTCCCCACGTAGAACTGACAAGAGGAAGAGTAAGAAACACGAAGTAATAACCGAACTGAAAGTGAACACTGAGACATGAGTATTGGAAAAGACAAAGAGTGCTATGTTCAAGGATTACATGCTGCCACTAACTGAAAACCAAAAGAAAACTTCTTCCTTACCTTCCCTGTTAAATGTTAATGAGTCCAAGAAATTCAACTCGAGTCTCTCTTCATTTTTTGACAAGCTTGAAGAGAAGAGGGAATAATGCTTGATAGTGTCACTGATTCATGGATCTTATGAGCCCAAACTAGTACATGCTCACTTGGTGTTTTCATGTTTAGAGAGTCTGAAAACTACGAAGAAGACTCCAGGGGGGTCCTTTTTCATCCAATTTAGTCTCCTGAGGCCGGAAAAGTATTAAACATACCATAGAAGAACTCTCTTAACATCTGTAGATGAAAAGGTGAACCTTTTTTGTACTTTGTCAGGGAGGTCCGAAAAATATTAAATTACCACCTACCCAACAGTTCGTCAAGAGCAGCATATAGCTTGGGTTTTACGAGTGTGAGGGAAAGCAAGATCACTCAAAAAGATCCATTTGAGTACGAGAAATGGGGCTTACAACAATAAACTTGATTCTTTGTTCTTAGTGTTTAGCGAGAATGACAAAGACATAAAGTACACTCGGAATCTTTTTCATGTTTAGGTCCAGAGCACAAAAAGGAGAAAACTGAGCTTATACTGGGTGTTCCTTTTCCGTAAATTTAGTCCCTTGGTTCCGGAAAAGTGATAAACCTATACCTGAGAATACTTTTCTCAATTCTATAGAAAAGAGAGTGATCATTTCTCTTGTTATTCCACATGGCTCGAGAAAGAGATAACCTACCACCAATGTGGATTCCCATTCACGTATTCTTAATGAGCTTGAAAGGACAAGTTTACTTGGTAGTCAAGTCTATTTTAAGGAGTTAGACATGGGCCTAAAGGAACTCCATCAGGGTGGGAAGTCCTATAAAGGGATATCTTGTAAAAAGAGACCAAAATGAGGCTTAATTTGGTGTGAAAAATAGCTACAAATATTCCCCTGTACCTAAGACAGTTGCAGCATGAGTATTGAAAGACAAAATAGGTTCTAAATGAGGATACTCATGAGAGGAAAATCCCTATCCATGGAATAACAATGGTAAAGACAAGGAGCTAATGGTTAAAAATACCATAGTCCATCGTCAAAATTTTAATTGCTAGGCTTAAGATGGAGTAAGTATAAATGCATAATACATGTGAAACGACAAAAAACCATCCTATATGAGCGAAAAACACCTTAAAACGATGATAAACCTATTACAAGGAAAAAAAAGATATGGTATTAGTTTTATAAATTATGAAATATAGGGAAAAAACCTACTTGAAAAATAAATTTTCTATAAATAGTTCAAAACATAAATAAAAACTCACCATTTGGATTTTTAGCCATAAAAGACAAGTTTATAACTCTATCTTCAATTGCTTGGTGTGGATGTTCCAGTCGACCATTTCCAAATCTGCAAGTGTTAGGTAATACTACACTCCATGCTCTTTCTTTTGATCCAAGATTTGTCAAAATTGAGCCCTAATTTCATATTTTTCAGCACCCTAAAAAAGAAATGATGTGTACATGGATTTGATATATTGAAAGTCACATACACACATTATGTACACGGGTTTCCCGAAGGACAGTCGCATATAGTACGTGACATGCCTTAATAGACAGTCGCGTACGCTGCATGAGGTGGAAAAAGAGTATGTAGGGTCACAATTTCAAAATTTTGATATGAAACTAAGGTTTGCAATTTCTTTTTTATTAGGTTGAAAGATGGTGCTTGAATGGAGGGAGTGAGAACATGAAGATATGGACCAAGAAGCACTCCAAGATGCCCCCACTGTGAATGTTTTACGTCAAAGTGGGTTGTTAAATTTTTTCTGTACCTCACCTATGCGGGCCAATGTCTGCCTCCTAGAGTTCTTGATAAATTATTGGGATTGTGACTTGGGCATGTTTGACCTTCAAGGTGAGTCTTGGAGATTACTTCATAGGATGTCTATTTCATTGCTGGTATATCATGACATGGAGCTCTGGTAAACTTGGAAGGCACTAGCAAAGGCAGTGACCCTCTAAGTGTACTGAACTATATTGATATATATTGCGCACCAGGCACAAAAAAGAGGGGTAGCTGCATCCCTATTGTTCACATACATGACCTTCCTTTGCAGGTGGTGACGAGTACTATAGTGAGGGTTGCAGTGTCATCTTCACTACATCTTGCAACTAGGAACAAGATGAGACTAGCAGTGGATTGTATGTATGGAGCCCTATATGACTGGTGCTCGGGAGTGATCCCGATTATGAGAAAATAGCTCTCTGACTGCAAAAGAGGAAGGAGGAAGAATTTTGGTTAATCCAGCATACTAGTAGCCTTCGATTTTGAGAGAGTGCCGAGATTGAGTCCTACAGTACCCTTTCCAGTTCGTTCTCCTCGTCATCCTAGGATAAGTAGATGGGGAGATATCTTCCTCCGCCAGGGAGGTGGTGGCTCAGTACAGAGTGTCTATGATGACAACTTCTACTTTTGGTGGGAGGGACAGTTGCCAACACTGGTGCAGTTTCTATATGCTGGAATGGACTTCCGTGGTTATCTAAACCTCATCCTCCCTCTAGGAGGAGCATGGGGAGAGTTAGGTAATTTTTTATTTTCAAATTTTCAAATTTCTGTGAATTTTAAATATAGAGATATATACATATGTATAAGAGTTATAATCCTTTAAAAATGTCACAATGCAAATATTGGACAAGTCTGCCCTGAAGGGCATCCATGCATGTATGCACGTCCTGTCTTGGGAGAAGGCCGGGGGCTTATTAGGATTCTTGAGGGGAAGCTAACCAAGCTTCCCCAGAGAGTACCCACCTTACGGATTGAGCACATCCCATCCATCATGTAGGAGTTCGTGGTTGGTGTACCACCTGTCTGGATATGCCTTTTGAGGCGGGTATCCAGAGCAGTATTGGTATACATACATGTTGTTGAGACTGCTGAAGCCAAGGAGGCTGAAGAAGCCAGAGTACAGGGTGACCGGGAGGACCAGGGTGGTCCAGCTTAGATCTAGGGGCATTTGATGGACTTTGATCCATATTTTGTATATTATACAGTTATGATTGGTTCTAAGGATTAGAGGTTCAACCTATCTATATGGACAGATATTCACACACATATATATATTTTGTCCTTATTTACAATTTTTTTTAATGTGTTTGCTATATATTTTTATGAAAAATGTGTTAAATGCCAATACAAGATGTAACTAGCGTATGAAGCAATTAATGAATTTTGATTCTTTGGAATATGATTGAATGTAATGAATTCAAAATTTCTTTCCAATAACCTAACTTGCATAAAATGATGTAATAGAATAGGGTTCCACACATGATAAGCTCGATTGAGCTAGGAAACCACCAGTTGAGAGTCTAGTCGGACTTCCAGCTGAGTGATACCACATGAAAAATAATCCCATAGAAGCTTAATGATAGCTCTATATTCAACGACATTATTAGAAGCAAGACCTAAGCAAGCACCTCCCGAGGCAGCTAACTGTCCTGAGGGTGAATAAATTACCCATGCAACTGAAGCTAAATTACAAGTGTAGTGATTTGCGCCATCAGCAAAACCTACAAACCTCTCGAAAGACATCTGAAACAACCAACAGATGGTATAAAAAACAAAAATCGACGAACTAGTGTACATAGAAATACATACAATAAAATGCAAAAAAGTGCTAAGCCTAAGCATAGTACTTTTTTAGGTAGAGCCCGTTTCTAGGCTCAGGAAGCTTATTCCCATCAAAATCAATCAATTCATATGTGCCCTTCTTTGATACCTTTGACATGACATAAGGTCCTAACCACATAGACCTAAACTTTCCTGCCCCAGGGGTTCTTTGTCTTGGTCCCAGAGCAACACAAGCTCCCCTTCAGAGAAAATTCAAGGCTTGACCAACTTATCATATTTGCTTTTGACCCTATTTTTGTGAGCTTTTCTTTGTTGTTAGTGCATCTCTACGTTGTTCATAAAGGTGTTCTAAATGTACTAAATGTTCTTCAAGCTCGGTCGTATCAGGTAACACATGAATAGCTATTCTTAAGGACGGGATTTCACATTCAACTGGGGTAACGACTTCGACTCCATGAATGAGTTGGAAGGGGGAGAAACCCATAGTATTTTTTACATTGGTTTGATATGCCCAAAGTGCGGGGTACAAAATGATATGCTAGTTTGAATGGGTCACATTAATAGTACATTTGAGGATAGTTTTCAAAGTTTTATTAATAGCCTCGACCTGACCATTGGCTTGAGGATAGAACATGAATGAATGTTCTTGTCTAAATCCTAGCATAGTGGTTCGTTCTGCCACCATGCTATTTTGAAAATGACTGCCATGGTTAGTGACAATCACCTTGGGTATACCGAATCATGCTATAATTTGATTGAACACAAAAAACACTGCAGTATCCCCGTCAGCTCTAAAGGTGGGCATTGCCTTTGCCCATTTTGTAAAATAATCCACAACGACAATGATATATTTGTGCACCCCAATCGAGGCTAGGTTACACGTTACGTAATAAATCCCCCAATTCATCAAGGGGCCCACCAAGATAACGGGAAATAATGAAGCAAGATGTGACCGCACCTTTTTGGTGTAAGGCTGACATGGATGACAGTGCTTCATGGCTTCCACACAAACCTTAAAGATCATGGGCCAGAAATAACCGACACGTAATATCTTCTGGGTCATTGCTAACCCAAATAATGACCCCCACATGCTCCACTATAAGCATCATTTAGGACAATCTCCAATTCCTCGTGGGTAAGACATCGACGCAAAACAAAATCTACCCCCCTACGATATAAAGTATCTCCTATGATGAGGTAGTTCTTGGCATGTAGGCGTAGTTTACGTTGTTCTTCTCGCGAGAAAGCTGCAGGATACTTCAAAGAATGCAGATAGATAAGTATATCTCTGTACCAAGGGTCAGAGGTGGAAATCAAAAAGATATGCTCATCTAGGAATGGGTCTTCTTCAATAACTACATCTTCTTCTAATGGAAATTCTACGATAAGCTCAGCAAAAATTAAGGATTTTTTGGATTTGGCGGACGGAAAATCCAATTCAAACTCTTGTAGAATGACTATCCATTTGTTGAATTTGCCTCCAACAATCCGTCAGGACAAAACATATTGAAAAGGATTAACATCCACCACTACCATTGTAGTCCTCAGTAATATGTAGTGACGTAACCTCTGAACAGCATAAACAGCTTCTAAGGCCAACTTCTCAACGTGGGAGTATCAAAGTTCAGGTCCAGCTAAGGCACAACTAAGATAGTAAACAACATGCTCTTGGAGCTTATCATCCTCCTATACTAGGACTACCCCTATGTTCGACTCAGATGTGGCTAGATATAATATAAAATCCCTAGAGTAATCTGGCGGATGCAATAATGGTGCCGACAACAAAGCTTTTTTCAATGCCTCGAATGTGAGTTGTGCAGATTCATCCCATACAAATGGGGTGTTCTTTTTTAATAGGTGCATGAAACCCTTGGTAATCTTGGCATAATTTACAATGAAACATCGAAGAAAATTGGACTTTCCCTACAGGCTCTAAAGTTGCTTGATAGAACGAGGAGGAGGCAGATTTACAATGGTCTCTACTTTTAAAGGATCCACTTGAATTCCTTTGTTAGAAACAATAAATCTGAGCAGTCTCCCAGACTCGACACAGAACATGCACTTGTGGGGATTCAAGCTGATCTTATAGTATCTGCATCATTCAAAAATTAAACGCAATTGATCTGGGTGATCGATCCTCTTACGAGAATGTGCAGGAAGATCATCAAGGTAAGGTTTGACAATGGCTTTAATATCATGGAAGGCAAAATTCATTGCCCGTTGAAAGGTTGCCCTAGCATTTTTCAATCCAGAGGGAATTTTTTTGTATGCGAAGGTACTCCAAGGACAAATAATTTTTTTTTATGTTGGTATTCCAGTTTAATTTGAATTTGATTATATTCGAAGAAACCATCCATAAATGAGAAGACTTCACTTCCCACGCAAGCGTCAATAATTTCATCTATAAAAGGCGTGGGATAGTTTCCCTTAGCACAGGCTTTGTTCAAATCTCAAAATTCAGTACAGACGCGTATGGTCCCTTGCTTCTTATCAGCAGGAACAAGGTTGGATACCCATTTCGTCAGAGCTATGGGATAAATAAAACTGGCTTTCAACAGTTTTTTCACTTCAGCCTTCACTGCCACCGCTTTACATGGGTTAACAGGTCTTAACTTTTTTCGAACAGGTTTAGCGTCAGGGTATTTTCAGATCCCGTGCTTGACTATAGATGGATCAATTCCTGGAATCTCCTCATTCCTAGAATAATCAACCCATAGTTAGCTACCTTAGACATTAATTTAATTATTTTTGTCTTATTTGCCTAGTTCATGTGTCCCACCTTATGCAAGTTGTCACTTGCCTATCCATAGTGGTCAAAATTGCCTATTTTGACTCATGTAGCACTTGGGAAACCTCAAGGAATCAATTCTGCTTTATTCTTGGCCTCCTAGGCGCCCTTCTACTTTTTCTACTTTATTGCCTGCTTTTTTAGTGCTTTAAGGCAATTGGGAAAGTTTGACTAGGTGAGGTTAACTAGTTTTTTGTCCTCCACATCCTCCACTCTTTTCTCCTATGAAAATCATGTATGAGTTTTCATTCCATCACTCTTTAGCTTGCCTAAGTGCTTTTTCCAATTCGTGAGCTCCATGACTGATTTGGAAACTACTTTATGCACCTATGGGGGATTTGCTTAATTTTAGTAAGCCTGATTTTGAATAGATTCGAATTGCCTCCTCATGCATTCGAATCCCTTATGTAATTATTTAATGCAGCAACCTATTATGTTATAGGGTTGGCTATTGTACACTGAGTTAATATAGTTTAGTGTTCAGCTCCATTTTCAGTCTCTTTTGTAAGTGATTTTGCATGGTCAATTGATAATTGTTGTGAGTAAAATTGTTCTATCACTGGGTTCAATTTCCACATGGTATCAGAGCCATTATAGATCGATTTATCTCCTTCAAATTTTCTTTGCAGGTTTGACATCAGTGACTGGGAGCCTTCTACTGACAGCTGGGACAAAATTTCTGAGCTATGGATCAATCTCAGAAGATCATCTTGACTCCCTTCAAATTATTTGAATGGAAAGAAGAGATGGAGATACTGTTGAGAGTGAAAGGCCTCTACAGGGTGACTATTGCAACAGAAGCAGAGCCCAATGCAGCTGCAGAGAAGATTAAATGGCACAACAGGAGGGATGAGGCCTATGGTCTCTTGTGTCTGAGTATTTCCAGAGACCTCCTTTTCCATCTTTATGGATTGACATCACCGAATGAATTATGGGAGAAGATTACTGATCTTTTTGGAAAGAGATGAGGGGACATCAAATCGAAAATGAGCTGATTTCCCTGAGTCCCAGTAGCTTTCAATCTCTACAACTCTATTTCTCCAAGTTCAAAGCACTTGTTTTGTAGCTAAAACAATGTGGGATCAAAAAGAAGGATGATCATCTGGTCTTGGCCATACTCTCGAAGCTTGGCCTTGACTATTCAGTGTTTGTTTCGACCTTCTATGCCACAAAGTTGACAGCTCGAACCTGGAAGATGCCTAGCCTTGCATATTTCATGGAATCTCTCACAGAAGAACAGGACAAGCTAGTGATGATGGGCACCATCAAACCATCCAAAGACCAAGCTCTGGTTGCTGGATATTTGAAGGTGGATTCAAAAAGAAAAAAGAAAGCTAAAAATCCACCTGAGCAAAAGAGAGACAAGAACAAGTCTCCCGAGGAGCCACAAGGTTCCAAGAAGAATAACTAGAAAAAGAAGAATAAAGGAGAAATGAGAAAGTGTGCATATTGCAATAAGGGAAATCACACTAAAAGCTCTTGTATGAAAAAGCAAATAGACATGCTGACCCAACTCCTAGAGAAGAATGGCATCTCCCTTCCAGAAAGCTCAAAGAAGAGAGAAGGAGGATCAAGTTCAGAAGACAGAGAGAGAGTTCATGCATTGGTTGCTGGCACATCAAGCTCACCTAGTTTCATCATTGATTCTAAAGCTTCAAGACACATGGTTTTGACCAAGGAGGCATTCACCTCACTTGACATGTTGAAACGACCACCTATAGGACTGGGAGATGACTCTCTCACTGAAAGTTTGGTCAAAGGGAGGATTGATCTTGATCATGGTCAGTTCAACAATGTGTTGTATGTGCTTAGTCTTGCCTCCAACCTCTTATCAGTGTACCAGATGACTCACACTGGGTCTCCAAATAAGGTCATATTCTCCCCTGATGAAGTTGAGATCACATAGATCTCAAGTGGTAAAGTCATTGCTAAAGGAGTTGCAAATCATACTTCGAAGGTATACATGTTCTCACACTTCCTACCCTACTGAAACCCCTCTGCTCTTCTAATTCATGCTAACGAGGCAAGCAAGCTTTGGCATGAAATATTTGGCCACCTAAATTACAAGTGTCTTTCTGATCTTAGTGAAAAAGAGATGGTCATAGTGTTGCCCAAGATAAAATTTTCCAAAGGAGTCTGCCAAGGTTGTATCCTAGGAAAACACCCAGAGCATAAATTTGAGAGAGCTAGTCATGAGAGAACCTCTGCACCCCTCGAGTTGATCCACAATGATGTTGCTGGCCCATTCCCTCATATGTCCATGAGTCAAGCCAAATATGCATTGACTTTCATAGATGAATTTTCCAGGTATTGCTGGGTTTACTTCTTGAAACACAAGTCTGAAGTTTTTGGCCTCTTCAAAGTCTTTAAGGCTTTGGTTGAAAACCAGTCTAGGAGGAAACTCAAGGTCCTCAGATCTGACAATGGTAGTGAGTATGTCAAGTCTGATTTTATTCAATATTGTGTAGATGCAGGTATTCAAATGCAGCATTCTATCCCTTACACACCACAACAGAATGGTGTTGCTGAGATGAAGAACAGATCACTGAAGGAGATGGAAACATGCATGATGGAGGCCAAAACTTTGCCACCAAAGTACTGGGCCGAAGCTATCAACTGTGCAGCCTATATCCAGAATAGGGTGCCTCATAAACAACTTGATGGCATGACTCCTTTTGAAGCATGGAGTGGGCACAAGCCAGATGTGACCCATTTCAGGATTTTTGGCTCAAGGGCTTGGGCTAGAATTCCAATAGAAAAGAGGAAGGCTTTGCAGCCCCAAATCCAAGAGTGTCTATTTGTTGGGTACTCTGAAGATTCAAAAGGGTACAAGCTAATAAATTTGAGCACAAAAAAAGCCTTCATTGAAAGGTGTGTTCAGTTTCAAGAAGAGCCCCTTGCAGCAGTGGAAGTTGGAGAAGCCTCTTCACCACTAGAGCCTCTGAAAGTAAGTGAAGAGATTGTTGAACATATTGTTTCTGATATGTATGATAGTGATGATTTTATTGCAGATCCTAACAGCCCTACAAGGCCAAAATGGGCAGCCAAGATTCTTCATGCAGCAGAAGAGCTAGCAAGGAATCCCAATGACCCCAAGAGGACTAGATCTCAATTTGAGGTTGCTCTGTGCATGAAGGATCCTATGTTTGCTGAGAAATGCTATCTGATGGTGGATCAGATCCTCAGACATATGAAGATGCAGCAGGGGATCCAATATGGCAAGAAACCATGAAGGAAGAGTTCAACTTACTCCAGAAGAGCAACACATGGGAGCTAGTGGATCTTCCCCCAGGGAGGAAGTTAGTTCAGTGTAAGTGGGTCTACAAGACCAAATTTGCTGCTGATGGTTCACCTCTGAAGTACAAGGCCAGATTGGTAGCCAAGGGCTACTCACAGGTTCATGGCATAGATTACAATGAGACCTTTGCACCTGTGGCAAAAATGGACTCCATCAGGCTAGCCTTAGCCATTACAGCCTCAAAGCAATGGGAGGTACATCACATGGATGTAAAATGTGCCTTCCTGAATAGAGATATCACTGAAGAGATATATATGCAGCAGCCTCAAGGATTTTCTACTAACCCTTTTCTTGTGTGCAGGTTGAGAAAGTCATTGTATGGGCTAAAGCAAGCCCCCAGGGCTTGGTATGCCAAGATTGATAGATTCTTGCTATCACTGAATTTTGTTCAGTGCAAATCAGATCCAAATGTCCATTTGAAGTTAATTAATGGTTCATTAATGATCATTGTGTTATATTTTGATGACCTTATCATTACAGGAAGCTCAAAGGATGAGATTGCTTCCTTGAAGGGTGCAATGAACCAAGCCTTCTCCATGACAGACTTGGGGCTCTTAAGCCAATTCTTAGGGCTTGAGATTGCTCAAACCAAAGCTGGAATAAAGGTGTATCAGTCCAAGTATGCCTTGGATTTGCTGAACAAATTCAGATTGAAGGACTGCAAACCAAGCAAGACTCCTTTCCTTTCAGGAGTGAAGCTGGAAGAAGCTGATTCTTCACCTATGGTAAACAATACACTATTTAGGCAATTGATTGGATGTTTGTTGTATCTTACACATACTAGAACTGATATTTATTATGCAGTAAGTGTGGATTCTAGATACATGGATCAGCCTCATGAGAACCATTGGAAAGCATCCAAAAGGATCCTTAACTTTGTTCAAGGAACAAGGACACATGGGATCTTCTACAAAGCAAAATCTGATCTTGATTTGATTGGGTTAACTGACAGTGATTGGGCAGGTGATAGCACAGACAGAAAGTCCAGATCAGGATATGTGTTCATGCTTGTAGAAGGGCCAATCAGCTGGTCAAGCAAGAAACAGAGTGCCATTGTACTCTCATCTACAGAAGCAAAGTACATAGGAGTTGTTAATGCAGCAACTCAATGTTTATGGTTGCAGGGTTTACTTGGAGAGTGTGGCTTCGAATCAGAGTACTCAACTACCATCTACTATGATAACCGTAGTACCATTCGAATCTGTAATGATCCAGTTCAGAAGCAGAGAACCAAACACATTGAGATCCATATGCACTACATCAGACAGCTTGTGCATGATGGCACCATTCACCTACTCTTCTGTTCATCTTCAGAACAAGTAGCTGATATCTTCACCAAAGCATTTTCTGAGAAGACCTTAAGCAATCTCAAATCACTGTTGGGGATTTCTGATTATGCTGTGAAGCATGAGTGAAGACAATATTTCCAAATTTTGTTTTACAGTCAATGTTTAAGGGAGTAATTTCCCATGTGGTTTTTGCCTCTTTCCTTGGTTGTATAGACATGCAGTATGTAAAGGGTGACTAAGCCTTGTTTCTAGGCCCTATAATTTTCTGATATATTACTCATAAGTTAGGCTTAAGGGGGGGTGTTAGAATAATCAACCCGTAGTTATCTACATTAGACATTAATTTAATTATTTTTGTCTTATTTGCCTAGTTCATGTGTCCCACCTTATGCAAGTTGTCACTTGCCTATCCATAGTGGTAAAACTTGCCTATTTTGACTCATGTAGCACTTGGGAAACCTCAAGGAATCAATTCTACTTTATTCCTAGCTTCCTAGGCACCCTTCTGCTTTTTCTGCTTTATTGCCTGCTTTTTCAGTGCTTTAAGGAAATTGGGAAAGTTTGACTAGGTGAGGTTAACTAGTTTTTTGTCCTCCACATCCTCCACTCTTTTCTGCTATCAAAAGCATGTATGATTTTTCATTCCATCACTCTTTAGCTCGCCTAAGTGCTTTTGCCAATTCGTGAGCTCCATGACTGATTTGGAAACTACTTTATGCACCTATGGAGGATTTGCTTAATTTTAGTAAGCCTGCTTTTGACTAGATTCGAATTGCCTCCTCATGCATTTGAATCCCTTAAGTAATTATTTAATGCAGCAACCTATTATGTTACAGGGTTGGATATTGTACATTGAGTTAATACAGTTTAGTGTTCAGCTCCATTTTCAGTCTCTTTTGTGAGTGATTTTACATGATCAATTGATAATTGTTGTGAGTAAAATTGTTCTATCACTGGGTTCAATTTCCACACTCATATGACCAAGAAAAAACATTGTGGAATTCCTTAAACAAGGACATATAGATTGCAATCTCCGCAGGAGAGAAGTTTGCATCGATATGTATATTTTCCATAATGTCAGGATTTACAGAGATGTTGATAGGGTTGGTAGCAAAAATATTTGCCATGTTCCCCTCAGCAAACATTCCTTCTATCAGTAATGTATTGATGGGTGTATCAACATCATTTTACAGTCTCATATGAAACTCGTGATTCTTTATCCTGCTTAGTTCTGGAAGAAAATAGGATCTATGGTGAAGATCTTCGCAGATCTTATCACGTTCGCACATGGCTTCTAGAATGGGTTCATCAAAAGGTAAAACCATATCTAAATAGTTTGTAGAATGAAAATATTTTTCTGCCCAAGCAGGAAAATAGAATTCTTCCAGTTCCTCTGAGACTTTGACGGGGACCGAAATGGGATCAACAGTGGTTTGGGTGATAGCTTGGTAAGCCACTTCCACTGCCAATAAGGGCACTTCAGGTTCATGGTGGGAAGGGAAAACCCAAGGATCAGTCCTATCAACAACTATGGCTATGGATTTCCCCACACTTGTAGAAACTATATAACTAATTGGAGCTAGGAGATCAAATGTGCCCATCAATGATGCATACATTCCAACCCCTAAGCTCTCCATAGCAGGTTTAACCTGATCAACCAATGGCACAGTGGACTCATTAGATTCCATGCGGCCTTTCCGAGAGAAGCTGAGTTGGTCAACAGTAACCAACTTCCTTTCGTGTGGAAACATTACCACCTGAAAGATGATCGATGTAGTAGCAGACATGGCATAAGTCCAACATCTTCCCAAGAGCAGGTTATAATCCAAAGGTGCATCAATCACCTCTACCTCAACAGAATCCACTTTCCCTGCCAGCTTAATTTCAAAATCCGATAGGATACCATGCGGACAGAATGACCTTCTGTTGAAAGCAATAAGTAGAGTGTTTGATGGAACTAGCTCTGGGGACCCAAGAGCTTTCCAACATGACAAGGACATAACACATGTAGAAGAACCCTTGTCGACAACTACCCTTCTAATGGTCTTTCCACCTTGGATGACATCTATCAATAAGGCTACATGGTAAGGTAGGCTAATTTTGACATCAAATAAGTGAAATTTTTCCATGAGACTTGATGAGTCTAGACTGCCTAAGGCTGCTAAGAGTGCATCCCGCTGAGCGAGAGAACTCTGTAACACCTCTAAAGCCGACATTGCATAAGGGGTTTGGGCTAAGTATTCAAATATAGAGTAGTTTGATGTAGCCCTAGCATTAGGATTATGCAAGGTCTTCTTAAAGACACCTTTTGGTATCTTAGGCATAGTGTCAGCCAGTTTCTCAATCATGAGAGGGTTAGAAGTTTCACCTATGGACTTACCGTTCTCCGAGGTCTCTTTTTCATAGTTCTCATTCCTGGTCTCTAGTAAATTTTGAGATCGAACCATGTTGATATAATTGGGGTCAGGGGAATTTGGAGTGCCCCCTGCTACATTAAAAGCTGAAGCAGAAATCTATCCTTGGGGAAAAGGATCCTTCAGGGCAGCCAGTTGTTGAGATTTTAATAGCTTCTGGGCTTGTTCCATAAGGGGACAAATATGAGTGAGGTGACCTTCATGGCACAACTTACATGGGAATTTCACCTTCTTCTTTTCTTTCTTGGCCCCATCAGCATTGTTTGTGGGTTTTTGTTTATTTTAGTTTCCCTCCCCTTTCTTTCCTCTCTTCTTTTTCCCACCAGGCTACTAATTTCCTTTCTGAGAGGTCTATGCAAAAACATTTGCATTTTGGGGTGAGGGGGCAGCCTTTGCTACCTCTGCCATATAATGTTTGATGGATAGCTGATGGAGCTGTTTGGCCAAATGTTCTACAGTGGGAGAGTTTACAGAACCAACTACACCATCGGCATGAGGTCCAGGCTTAGGTTTCTTTGCATCGTGGGTTGGCCTCTGTGCCTCAGGGATAATCTCATACAAGATCCCAGACTAAGAGTAAATAAAATTTAGTTTCTAGGACCTAAGGATAGCTTCTTCCTCATTTGTCACTCCTGAAGTAGATACATCCTTAGATATATAAGACAATAGGGATTTAAGGTACCACTCTAATAAGAACTTAGGAGGAATAGTGGCTTTAATGAGGCTCTTCCACCTCCTCCACTCTTAGATGTGATCCGAGATGTGGGTGGCCTTGTTCTGCCTGAAGGTAGATAACAAGTCCGTTCTGAAATCATATCGAAAAGGAAGCCGAAAGTGACTAAGGAATGCATTAGCCAAGTCCCAAAAACTACCAAACACAGCAGAAGGCAACTCAATGTACCATTTTGTTGCAGTACTCATCAAGTTTCTTTGGAACAGCCTCAATCGAACTGAATCTTCATTCCGTGAGTTGGAAGAACACCATAAATGAAAAGTGGTGGCATGAGCCCCAGGATCTTCACCAACTTTGCCTTCAAATTTGGGGATGTCCGAGGGAAATTTGGTGGGGACAGGTGGCCAAGAGGGATCATGCCTCACCGGGTCATTCATCAATTTAGACAAATATGGCAAGTTTAACATTGCGAGGAAAGGAAGCTTAGGTCTAACCAGAGAACTAAAAGTACTAGAATGGGGCTTAGAGGGACTTGCCCCCAAATTCCAATATGTGAAGGAGGGGTTTCCCCCTGCCACCAGTTGTGAAGTTGATGGCTTACTTTGGAACGGATTCCATCCATAAGCAACAGGATTGGTTGTGTGAGGTGTAGTATAAGAGGTTCTAGCTGCCCCAGTAGAAACTGGGGTTTGAAATATAAGAGAAGGTATCCCTCCACTAAACAACGAAAAGGGAGAGATCTTGAACAGGGCCGAAACCAAAGTTTGAAAACCTTGACCATAAGGGTTAGTGTTTCCAAACCACACCCCTACGTAAGAGGGGGATGGGCCTACGTATGGAGTGGACGGCAGAATGTGACCCCCATTCCAAGGAAATCCTTGGAAAAAAGTCAAGGATCCTATACGACCACTCTAGGTAGTGTGTGTGAAGGAGGTAGGAACTGTAGGTATACTGGGAATCCCAGTAACCATACCACCAGAAGCACTTACTAGGATTGTGGGAACTGGTGGTTGAACCACTCAGCTCATTGGAGTTAAGGGTATAGTAGGTATGCTTAATCTAGGGGAACTTACTGGAGGAGGTAGCACCCCTTCAGTTGGAGTGGTAGAGGTGGAAATAAAAGAGCTTCCTCCTGTAGTAGACATTATCCTGCCCATAGGGACACCAATCACAAGTGGGTCGAAAGGATGAACCTAGATGATCACTGGATCGTTTAATTCAGTCAAGGGTGAATTAAAATTCCTTGAAAACTCGTCAGCCTGCGAGTCTTCTATCTCAACTATGTTTAAATCAAAATGGTTTTCCCTAAGTTCTGGTTCACCTAGAACTTCACTGACTCCTATTGGCTCAAAAGAACCATCTGTGTCCAATCTCCGCCTTTGAGGGGGAGGTGGAGGCTCCAATGTGATGAGAGGAGGAAGGTTTTGCAACCTTCGTGACCTTCTGATAGGTTGGTCCTCCATGATTGTAAAGTTGAATTTTCAAACCCTAAGGTCAGCTAAATATAGATAAACCACAGAGCAATCACTAGGAAAATTCCTAAAGTCTCAATAGTTAGCAAGGGTAAAAGATATACTTTCCCAAAGAAAGCTGAAAGACAGTTTCTTGGCGTCCTTCAAGAGGTTCTTAGGCACAAGCAGAGGAATCACCCACCACCCTCCTACACTTTCAACAAAGGTTACCTTCCAAGCCCGTCCAATGTGAACCAGAAATAGAATTCCAGCTTACCTGTGTATAAACCCTAGATGTCAAGAGACTAGAGGCTACCTTAACTATACCAACAGTTTGGGGGGACAGTTGCAAGCCTAATTCATACACATGGGCAAGGTAGCTGAACTATGTCTAAGACAGAATCCCCAGATGCGTAAAAACCTTGGTTTACATTTCGACAAAGAATCAGAGGGTTAGCTCCTCAGTCCAATGCCTCCACGCAGCCTCGTACTTGACTCTCGTTTGACAGGAGATTCCCAGATACTATCGATAAAGAGAAGGATTTACCTATCGATTGGCACACTGTGTCTGAATTTAAATACTTATGGGGAGTTTACACTTCCTATCCCACAAATCTAGCCTAAGCTAATAGGTGTATGGCCCTAAAAACAAAAATTACTAATAAATTTTAATTATTGCGTTCATTTTAAGGGCTATTTTTTTACTTCGAAGGCAAGTGGAGTGAAATACTATGATGTTTTTGACTCGATAAGAAATGTAAAAAGCAATAGGTGTATACTTCCAAAGCATATTATCACTACTTAAAAAACAAGCTTCTCTTTTCTTTCTTTTTTTTGTAAATATAAACTGATGAAAATGCAATGAATAAAGAGAAAAATAAGACTATATTTTTGTAATTTTTGAGATTATATTTAAAAACTGAAAACAAAACTATTGTATGCAAATCCAATGCAAAAGTTTCCAATGTTTTCTTTTCACTTTCCAAATTTCTCAAAGACTACTATGCACCTAAATGCACAATACTTGAGTGTGCTTGAATAAACTAACTGTATAAAGTAATCAAAATGAAGTAAAGCAGATTCATAAAACCAAAGATCAACCACCTAAGAAAGACTTGAAACCCTAGATTGGGAAGACACAATGAATGAAAATCACTGAAGTCAAACAAAGGCAAGTGGAAAACCCATACTATTTGAAAATAGAATGGGATATCCAATGTCTAGAACCCTAATCACTAATTCAGACAACCAGCACTTGAACCTATTACCCAATAGGAAAATCCACTTCAAATTGCTAACAGAAATACAATTCAAACAATAAGAACTCAAGGGATTACAAGAAAGAAAAAGGTATGGTTAAAAAGGTCATCAAACTCATAGTGCAATGCTTATAGTGAAGGCCACTCAACAAGACAAAATCTATAGAAGGACAAGGACAAGCAACCCAACCCTAAAAACTTTGATGCTCAGGCTTGTATGCGACTGTGTACAAGAGAAACCCATGTACTGTACGTGACTGTGCTATAGATCAACCCACATATGCAAACCTCTGTACGCGACTATGTGTAAGAGAAACCCGTGTACAGGAGTTAAAGTTTTCAAAAAAGAAAAAATATCAAGGACTTCAAAGCACCACTACAAATCTTAACCAAGACAAGACACCACACACAGAATCAAGGCAAAGACTAGGCAACGATCAACATAATTAACCCACAGCAGTCTGGGCTCCCCAGTAGAGTCGCCAGTTCTGTTGTTCAGGAATAAACACCCTTATAACCTAGGGTTTGGGGTTAACAACTTACTTCTAAAACTTGCAGACAATCAGCTTTAAAGTATAGAAAGGAAATAGGAATAAATTCTTAACTCACCCAATTACCGACGGTTGATCCAAGCTTTATCTTCTTCCACTCTACTTCTCTCCAAATATTTCAAGGATGCACCTCCTTCACCTACAAAGAACAAATTCTCCAAGTGTGATCTTATACATGTATATATAACATGTTAGATAAACAACATATATAGTGCTTAATCAAATATATTCATCAACCCTAATACATTAAAGAGACTCAACACAAAGTTGGAAGAAGAACTCTCTTTATTAACAATCAGTGAATGAGATAAGTGTACAACCCAACGACTAAGACAAGGACTCCTCTGTAACCAAAGGAATCTGAGTTCTGCTGCTCCAAAGACTTCTGAAGATATACCACCAGCATAACTTTGCTCTCCAAAATTGATTGTATTAATGCCCTCCCTAAGGCCTCTATTTATACTTTGGGAAACAAATCCATTTCGAAGGTTGAGGAGGTCGAGACAGTTGTGATGGTTAATGATTAGGGCTCAACTAATCTGCATTAATCATGTTTTATATTTTTTAATGTCGAATGGATGTGTACGCGACTATTAATATAGGCAACCCGTGTATGACACGTGAGTTGATTTAAAGGAAACCCGTGTATAGATCTGTATGCGGGTTGCAATGAGAATAGTCACATACAGTATAGGGGTTGTCAACAGGAATAGTCACATATGTACGTGAGCTTCAATGGATATAGTTGTGTATGAAAATCAACACATAGAAAAATAAAAGTTGGTTGAAGGGTAAATGCATCTCATGTCTTGCCCATCTATAGTGTTTTGGAAAACTTCAATCCTGAAATGTCCTTTTGTGTACCAACATATGGTGTGTTGACACTCGGAAGGAGAAGTGCCATTTGGGTTGATAACACTCACACCATAGATGCTAAACACACTTGCTACTTTTTCACCCTCAAATATGAGTTATGTACTCAAGTAAAGAAATCACCCCATGGTTGACAATATATGTATAGAAGAGCAGCATGGCACATCAACTGACCACTTCAATATAAGGAGAGTGAAGGTTTTCAAGATCTCCACTGCTTATCAACTATAAGCCATCAGTTTTATGAAGGGATTAAGATATTTCTATGGGATGTTTTGCATCGAAATTCACACACATCGCTGCATAAGTGATTATGCCTAAGTAATCACTAACACGATGGTCATGAACATAGATACTTAAAATACTAGACACAATTGCTACCTTTTCATTCTCAAATATTCATTATACACTCATGTAAAGAAATATAGTAAGGAAAACAAACACAACACATTGACCAACACCTCCAGTCTAAGGAGACTCCACCATTATTGGTTTTCAAGATTTTTACTCCTTATCAACTATAGGACATTTTTTTTTGAATGGGATTAGGATCTAGCTACAGAGCATTCTACATGGGAATCCACGAGAATTTCTTCATAATCAAGCATGCCTAAGTAGTCAATGAAGTTAACATCCATTATTTTACCCATGGGAATTTTCACATTCTAGTCATATACTAGTGACGTCATAAATATGTACTTCATTGTATCATCATAAGAAAAACACTCATGGAAGCCCCACAACAACATCTGTGAAAAGAAATATTTGTCAATGAGCACAATATTAATTTTTCACAGTGGTCTAGGAACTGAAAACACAGTCTCACAAAGAATACAGACAAATATGCATAAAATTGGCAAAATGGTGCTGCAATGGAAGTAGCAGCTCTATATAATCAAATGAAAGAATGAAAATACAATACAATGATCATGCAAGATGCATGGATACCAAGACAATTTGAATTCCTAAGGAGGTCATTTGAATTGAATGAATGGGTGTAACTTAACTGACTGTAAGCCACAGTAAACACACTAGTTAACCAACTGATCAAGTGTTGATTAACTCAACTGAGTCCTAACTAAAGTCAAAGTGCAATGAATGACTGAGTCTAACTGAAAGTAGCTTAGACACATGTCACTGCATGCCAACCAACAAGTGGTAGTGCATTAATAAATCCAATGAACCCCGACGAGGTTAACTGAAGTAAACTAGTCATCAGAAGTGGTTATAGGTGCCTGTGTTAGCTCCAGTTCATAAATAATCATTAAAAATAATTAAATAATGAATGGAGGCATCTTCACCACTTAACTGATTGTAACAATCAGTTATCAATTAGGTGCATTTATGACACTCAGATCACTCTCGGAGTGCTTCAGTTCGCCTCCCCAAATGAAGGAGAAGGCTTAGCTGGCCTCCTTGACTGAAGGTAGGCATGGGTGTACTCATTCTGATTTCATACATTGCTCCTCTGATATCAATTAAGTCAATAAAACCTAATATAGTGGTTTAACAAGGCCAAATTGACCAAATTAAGTGTGCATGGTGGGTAAATGTCTCCAACACCCCCCTTAAGCTATACTTAGGAGAAGTAGAAACATAAAGTGCATGAAATTATAGAGCCCCAACAACAAAGACCATAGGTCACCCTGTACAATAAATTAACTACTTAATATAACCAAGGAAACGGGGAAAACCTCATGGGAAAAATACCCCCCCTCAAACTAAGTAGTAAATCAAGAAATTTTTGGTTCTTCTATGCAGCAGCATCTTGAGACTGTGCATGTGAACCTATGAATCCAAAATAAAATAATATTTATGGAGGAATCTTCCACTTTGGAAGAATAATAATGTTCTCAAATGAATCAAGAACATAGATAGCTGCAGGATGAAAATTGGACCCATGTAGAGCAATTGAAATCAACTAATAAGAGAGAAAAAGTGCTTGAGGATTTGAACCATGTGTGGAACACTCAAGAAAATGGTATGTTTCAGCCTTGAAAAGCAAACTATGAGTGGTAAAATCATCCCCAAATCTTAGGAGCAAGTGTCCAAGTGGATGCAGAATGTCTTCCTCTTTACTAGTTCTGTGAGGAGATGAGCATGTCACCAAAGGTAGAGAAGCCCTGGGACTGTGGAGAGCGAATGCTTGAGCTCCATAATATGATATAGATTCATAAATAGCTAATGACTCACAAAATAAAATATTAACAACCTCATAAGAGGAAACTAACACCAAATCCCCAACAACAAATTTGAAGAAGAATGAGGGTACTTGATTTTTCACACCGAAATTGGTGAGAGCAGCTTCAAACAATACTGAAAGCTCTTGGATTTTAAAATTTGAACCAAATAATATAATATAAGAAAGTAGAAAATATCTATATAGGTTCACAACATATCCAAAACTGTGAAATGAAATCAAATCCCCAGCAGCAGTTTCAAAGGAGACTTGCGGTACTTGTTTCTTCACACCGTTGATGAGAATAGCTACAAGCAGTACTGAAGGTTTATGAACCTGAAATTTTGAAAAAAGAAATATCATATCAGATCCAAATAATTTCATATAATATCCAATAAGTTTCATATCAGATCCAAAATTATGGTCAACCGAGACGGTGGATGCACAACTTTCTTCTTCTTCAAAATTCTGAATTTTGGTGCATGCAATCCTGCAGGATTTTGTTGGAATATCTAGATCATGGGGAGAAAATTGATCACTCTTTTAATCTGATATTTTTTCTAAAATATCCAAATTATTACATATTTACACACCAGTAGCAACGGTAGAGGGATAAAAATCAAATTTCTCTTCACTTTCAGAAGCAATTACTGGCAAATTTTGCACAAAATTCAAAGGAAAATCATTGGTGAATGTTTGCATGGAAGTGCAGCAGTGTTTTCCTTAAATATCATAGATTCAAATGTATTATTCTATTTCAGCCATATCAGGAGATGATATATCAGATATCTCACAAACTTTTGGAGCATCAGGAGAAGGAGTCACTGCAAGGAGACTTTCTTCAATTCGAATTGATTGTGTAGAAGATTTTGCTTCTTCTTCATTTTGAACAACTTGATTAGAGAGATTAGAGGATGAGACTTATGAGTAAAAAAATATTGTTGTGCTGGATGTGATCTCTAAAGAGCTATTATGATCGTCATTGTGCTTGCTAAAGGTTTTGTCCAATTTTGTCCAGAGATCCTTTGGGTATTCAGCAGAACCAATAAGGTAGCACAAGCTAGGAGAAAGGGCCAGACATATTGCTCCAAAATCTCTATCACCGTCATTTATCTAGTCATTCTCATTCTCATAAGACTCTTTTCCAAGTGCAATAGACACCTCATAGATACCTTGTCTCTTCAGATATGCAATCATCTTCAACTTCCATTCTGAATAGCTTGTGAATGGGGTGAGAAGAGGCACTAATGAGTCCATTCAAAGTTGTACCTATTAAAACTTGCAAATCACAACAAAAGGGGCACCGTGAGGTTAGACATCCTACACATTTTAGGCTTTCATGACACCCAGCATAATTGATCAAACAAGCTTGATCAATAATTCCTTTACTTGGGGTATTAAGTGGTAAGCCTTGGCTTTTGGTGCAGTGCTAGAATTTTGAACTTTTGCTCAATTTTTCATGCAAGATCTGTCAAAAACCATGTTTTTGAGAGATCTAAGCTCTGTCCCTCTATGATCTTGGATACCATATTAATTTTTCACAATGGTCTAGGAACTAAAAACACAGTCTCACAAAGAATACAGACAAATATGCATAAAATTGGCAAAATGGTGCTACAATGGAAGTAGCAGCTCTATATAATCAAATGAAAGAATGAAAATACAATAAAATGATCATGCAAGATGCATGGATTCCAAGACAATTCGAATTCCTAAGGAGTTCATTCGAATTGAATGAATGGGTGTAGCTTAACTGACCATAAGCCACAATAAACACACTAGTTAACTAACTGATCAAATGCTGATTGAATCAACTGAGTCCTAACTAAATTTGAAGTGCAATGAATGACTAATTCTAACTAAAAGTAGCTCAAACACATGTCACTGCATGCCAACCAACAAGTGGTATTGCATCAATAACTCCAATGAACCCCAATGAGGTTAATTGAAGTCAACTGGTCATCAAAAGTGGTTATAGGTGCCTGTGTTAGCTCCAGTTCATAAATAATCATTAAAAATAATTAAATTATGAATGGAGGAACCTTCACCACTTAAATTAACTGATTATAACCATCAGTTATCAATTAGGTGCATTTATGACACTCAGATCACTCCCAAAGTGCTCCAGTGAGCCTCCCCAAATGAAGGAGAAGGCTTAGTTGGCCTCCTTGACTGAAGGTAGGCATGGGTGTGCTCATTTTGATGTCATACAATGCTCCTCTAATGTCAATTAAGTCAATAAAACTTAGGATAGTGGTTTAACAAGGCCAAATTGACCAAATTAAGTGTGCATGGTGGGTAAATGTCTCCAACACACAATGCTTATAACATGCTTAGCTCATAATAAGTATCACATTATGACTATTCCAACAAAGCTAGAATGGAAAATAGTTTTATGTATTGGACACTAAACTTATAGTCTTTTACATCATGCCATTATATATTTGAAGTCTCAGTCAATCAGGTTTTGAGCCTCATGTTTTCCTATTAGGGTTTCATGTTTTCAATCCTCATATATTTAATAAAACCATAATCCAAACAAAGTTTAAATTTAAACACATTTAGTACCCAATCATATATAACATGCCAAAAGAATCCATATCTATGACAGTCCATGCATCATCCAAGAACCTACTTCCTACAAACCTTAATAATAATGCACCCGTATAATCAACTAAAAATATGAATGGTAAATAAAAACAACATGCATTACTGCAAATGAAAACCTCCATAGAGTTATAGAACTGCTAACTAGCCAAAATGATTTCTAAACCAACACACCATTTTTGGATAGCTTATATGCAAAATTAAGCAGTGAAAATCATAGCTATTGTAACCTTACAATCTCCCATTGAGTTAAAATTTTGTTTTATCTTTAACCATTCAATCAAGCACTTAAAAGTGAAAAGTTAAAAGCAATAACCACCAACATTCAGAATTGACACAGGAAAAACTAATGAGTAGCCACAAGAATCTTTATCTCTTGAATATTTATATGTTCTAGCATCATGCAGTCAGTGATATAAAGAAGAATATCCAGATAATATAAATATCTATCCATGTTAGTAAGTTACGATGCCAAAAAATTTGGTTCTACTTTAAAATATCTTCACTCTCAACCTAGAGAAGATGTTGAATCTACCCTGACATTAAAACTAATGATGTCTACAAATTTTAGGATGCACTCAGAAGCTTTATCTCTTAAAGCTTTCTCAGTTCTAGCATCATATATATTTGATGATATCAAGACGAATATCCAAAGAAAATAAATATTTAGATATTTTATTAAGTTTCACTATAAAAAATTAAAACACATAGTTTTATGTTACAATATCCTCATACTCAACCCACACAAAATATTATGTCTACTTTGAAATCAAAACTAATAATGTCTGCAAATATTGAGGATGCAATCAGAAATGATGAAAGGAAAAAGCTAATTCCAAATAGAAAGGACAGAGGATTTGATATTTGACAGAAATCTTGGCAATCCTCAAAAACAAAGAGACATAACTTCCAAGAAGTGTGTCATTCAATTAATCACTGAATATGCAGTCAAATTCAATCATTAAATCAAAATTTGCTCATATAATACAAAATAACAAAGTATAATTTATTTAATGCAATCAGACTGTGTTTTCAATTTCAAAACTACAAGTTTTTCAAAACATACCTGATCCATTTCCAGAACTTCATTATGGTCTTTATTTAATTTCGTAGGAACAGAACGGACAAGCTTCTCCTTTCCAACTGAAAATACTTCAAATCCACTGCCCAGTGCCTGAAAACCACCCATCAAAGGTGTAGAAGCCACAAGAATTCACCTTATGGTATAACATAATACTGGGTGCTAGGGAACATTTTACCTCATGGACTCATGTTTTGCTAAATGTGCATTATAATTCAAATACTAATTTCTCCACTTGAATAGATATCTTGATTTTAAAAATATCTCACAAATATTACTAATATTTTCATTACAATCATAGTAAAAATTGAAGAAATTTTCAAACAAAATTCTATACAAAGAAGCTATGGGTACATTCTGTATGACACAATAAAATTTCTATCGATATAAAGTATGCCAACTCATACAGCACCCACCTTCATCAGTTCATTCCTCCTCTCCCCTATTTCTCATCCCTCAAGACAACCTCAGTCAAATATGACCTTCTCTCCACATCTATTTGGGATATTGATCTCCATTCTTACCCCCATTCCATTTACCTAGCCACCCACACCCCCACACCTGGCTTCTACTCAATGAACCATTTGTTCAACCAGTATTAAAAACTCCATCACAAGCATCTCAACTCACTTTGAAACATGCCCCCCTCCTCTTTTCCCACCTTTAGAGATCCTATCTTTTCCTCCTTTTTCATAGAAAGCAAGCATTCCTTTCCTTGTGGAGACACAAGCTCTGTGCACCACTTTTTTGTTCTCCCAAAACATTTTGGTGCACCCTTTCTCTAGGCATACTGCTCTCCACCTAGACTTAGAACTAAAATGCATGTTCTCTCATATGATCTTCCTTTATGATTTCCCCACATAGGCCACTATCTGTATCATCTCCACTCATATCTTCACATCTTTTCTCATCCAATGACATCAAGCGAGTAGTCAGGGTCATGACAACTCACACAGAAATTGATGAGGAAGAATTCCAAGCCAACTTCCTCAAACATGGTATTCACTCCCTAAACTCTCACACTGTTGATTTGTTTAATAATGTTTTTTGTTCTAGTTTACTTAATATTGGTCCCTCAAATCCAAATAATTACAAAACCATCGTAAGGGCACACATTCTCCAAGCTCTGCACTACAGTTCTTCATTTATGGCTTTCAAACAAACTTGAAATGAGGTGACTAAGGGCCAAAGGACATGCAAATTCATGCTTGGAGTACCAGACTACAAACCATATTTTCACACACAGAACCATTACTAAGGAGGGTCACAAATAGTAGATATCAAAAGGGGGTGTGTTTCTAAGTCTGTAAGGAAGAAATGTTACAGTCCTTATGGCAGAATTTTAAAGGAGGTGTGCTCCTAGATCTGTGCAGTAGATGCTATGATCCAACTCAGACATCACTGGCCTTGTTACTTCATTTTTAGATTGGAAATTGCTGCATGCACTACCAACAAACATTTCATGCATTTTTCTATGAACAATCATTTTGCACCCAACCTATTCAACATTAATAAATCTATTAACAATCATTTTTCACCCAAACTCATAGAGAAGAAAATACTTTTCTTCCTTCAAATCTTGCTTGCAAGGCCAGATATCTCTGTCGTCGGCAAGAGAGATAGTGGTAAATACATCAACTTGAGGAATCAAATCAGATTTCTTAATATTCTCAAGTGTATTCAACATGAATCGACACTGATCCTTTATTTTTCACACTCTGATGTTGGAGACTCACCAATAGACCCTAAACGCACTTCCTTTTGTTGCAGAGCAAGTAAGAAGGGAAGAGGAAGAATAGGACCTAATAAAAGCTGGGCATCATTTTGTTTAGAAAAATGATGTTCAGTTTTAATTTGTAAGTTCTGAAAATGAAAAAGTGGCAATGGTACATAATCAGTAGGAAAAATCTGAAGAAACTCTGTAGAGGGGTTCCCTTTCGATGAAGAGACCTCTGAATATGTTGCAACAATATTTGGCATGAAATTCCATATCTAGAAATGTAAGGGTTGACACCAAAATACCAATAGAATCATAATTATACCATACACAAGCTAAACTATTGAAAGTGGGCAAAAGAAACTTAGAAAAAAAGAATGCAAATTAGAAGCTAAAAAATGAAACCAATGTCAAATTTAATCCCATATAGCATGAGATGAAGCTATCTTACTTTTGAAGCATTTCCCATGTCACACAAATGCTTATGGCTCATGGCCATTTACTATATGATGTCAACCAAATTCCAAGTTAAAGGATTATCAGTTGCAAATGCAACACTATCTTGAACATTGTTTTTGAGTGAAATGGTACCAAAAAGAAGAGGACTTAGAAAGTTCAAGATGATGGTATTTGTTTATCTCCACTATCTTGACCATTGTCTTTTATTGACATGGTACCAGCAACAAGCAGAATAAGAAAGTTTAGGCTGATGGAAAAAGTTAGCTTTTTTTTATCTGTTATAATGTGTACATGTTTGGAAGCAGAAGAAAAGTTGTGGTATCAGCTTCACACATTTAGCACAGGAAGATGCGATGAAATATATTCTAAACTATGGAGGCATAGGTCAGTAATGTATTTGATAGTAGGTTTCATGCATTATACCCTTTTATACAGGGCTAACATTGATGCTTATGTGCTTAGTTTTGTTAATGATTAGAAAAAGTAAATAAGAATGCAATTATATGAAAGCATTTCTACAAGATAGTGAACTACACAGATTCTTAGTGAACTGCACAGATTCTTACAAGAGAGTAGAAAACTATAATGATAATGTAAAAATTCTATTGTAGAACACACCTAACTATCAAATAAATAAATAAAGATTCTAGTGTGAAAAATTAGAAAGGATACATGCTACAAGGAACTATAATGTGATGGAGGATGTCATTTAATGGTGGAAGAGAACCAAGCATATTAACACTATGGGCCTCCTTGATTTCACCAATGAATTCATCTGAAGGGAAACACCTGAGCTGCATTGTTAGTTTGAAGGGTAACACACACCTATTGAATTGAACTTATAAAATAACGGCAGCAGCTTTCTAGTGTTGTTAAAAAAAAAAATAAGTTGCAGCCTGCAGCAGTGCTTTTTGTTACCAGAGGAATTAAATAAATCCCTTTCATTTGTCTTGTGCTTAAGGAAGGCTACAGAACCCGACCATATTCTATCCTCTAGGGTGGAGCCACTTTTTAAATCTTAGAAATTCGTTAACAAAAAATAGATGAATCAATCTTGGCTAAGAAATCAAAGAATATTCCATTTAGTGGCACTAAAATGTAATGAATGAAACATTAAGGCTTGATAAAAATGAACATCCATATGAAAAGGATACAATGCACAAAATACACAAATCTTTTGTAAATATGTTAAGCAACACTTTCTAGACAATCCACTGCAAACAATCATGAGACGTTCCAGTCATTAGAGGACAATGTGCTAATTAAAACAACATTATTTATCAAGACAAAAATTGAACGTAATGAACTGCTATTGAGTCAAGGTTCTTACAATTTGAAAAGTGAGATGGTATTGTAAAGTTAGTAATAAACCCAGAAGAAAATTTTCTCTTTGATCTGTTCATAGTAAGCTTCCTTGAAGCTTGATATTGTTGTCATGCAAGATCACATGTTACTATCAAATGCATAATACTGAAACCCAGGAAAGAACACTCTTCAGATATGTCTAAACTAATAGGTGATGTTATTAGTGAAGGATGGTCAGAAATAATGCAAAGGCCAGGTATGCTTTCTGGCTGTGCATTCAAATAAGAAGTGCTGACTTTTGGATCAAAGAAATCTGTGGAGTGTAGATCATTTTGAACATCCAGATCATTTGCATTATCTTCAGGGTAAATTTCATTCTATGTGGATATCTTTAAAGGGAGTAGGGAAAAAACACTAATACATAATATCAATATTGCGACGGTTTTTCGTTTCTATTTCCACGTTTTGTCGTCTCAATTGCGACAATAATGGTCGCAACGTTTCATGGCACTTTTTTCATGGATATAATGACGAACTTTATAAGTCGTCGATATAGAGATGAAAACTGGCCACCATGTGTCTTCTATACAGTGGCCTTGAAATTGATTTTTTAGAATTCATTTTCTACATTTTGTCGCTCTATCGACAAAGTTGTCGTCCCTATAACGATGGAAATATGGCCAAAAACTGCTAGACAAAATCTAGTTTCCACGCAAAACTGTGGAACACTTTCGACGAATGTTTGTCTCTCTATCGACGAATTCTGGAATTTGAATAGAAATTTATTCCACGAATTCATTGCTATATCGACAAAGTTGTCGTCCCTATTATAACGAAAATATGGCAAAAAACAATTAGGCAATTTTTTGTTTCCACGCAAAACTCTGGAACATGTTCAACGAATGTGTGTCTCTTTATCGACAAATTCTGGAACTTGAAAAGAAATTTATTCCACGCGTTCGTCACTCTATCGAAAAATTTGTCATCCATAGAATGACAGAAATATGGCCAAAAACTACTAGATAAAATTTTGTTTCCATGCAAAATTGTGGAACAATTTCAGCAAACGTTTGTCTCTCTATTGACGAATTCTAGAATTTGAACAAAAATTTATTCCATACAAAATAGTGGAAAACCAATCACTTTTGACAAAATATACAAGTTGAACGGTAATTGTTCCACAATTTCGTCTCTATAGCAACGATATTCCTAGAAAGCCACCCCGGGTTTCAACGATTTTGCAGTACCCATGACAAAATTTTGTCGATATTGAGACGAAACCTGGAGGTTTCAAAAAATATTTAAAAAACTGTGGAAAGGCACCTTCCTTTCCACGGTTTTGGATCTTCAATAAGTGGTTGTGAAAAAATACATACTATATTTTAAAGACAAAGAAATGGATAAAATATAACACAGGAAAGGTGACTTATAGAAATGAAATATATAGGGAAAGTAAGATATGGGAAAAAACATATTGAAGTAAAAGGGAAAAAAATAAATGGGAAGTTTAGGGGGGAGGTAAAAAAGTGTTAACTGACTCTAAAAAATAAGGCATAATGATTTAAAAAGTGCCCAAAAGTACCCAAAGTGGCCCTAAGCACCCTAATTATTGCCTCAAAAGTTGTTTTCCCATTAGGATGCACAAGTTCATAATAATTGGCTAAAATACATAATCAGAGGCTAAAGCAGCACCTCTTAAAGCAGATTCTATGACAAGGTAGGAGAGTACATCTATAAAAATACCATCGATAAAATACGTTGTAACCACCACAGGGATCATATAAACATTAATTAAATGATATTCTAGGCACCACTGAGAGCTGATTTCTATGATAAGGTAGAGGGGTATATCTATAAAAATACCATCGATAAAAGACGTAGGCACCACTCGGCTCGGATCAAATTAATGTGATCCGAAATTAGGTTAATGCCACTCAGGCTTGGAAGGATGCCCACAGAGCTTGGAAGAATCCCGCAGAGGCCTGTAGATACTCGCATAAGCTTAAAGAAGCCCATAAGTACGAAGTAAAGGGAGCCCGAGATTTGAAGGCTGAGAAATCCTATAGGTGTAAATGAAGCCAAAGAAGGTCAATCCCACATGTTTCAGAAGAGATGAAATTGAAAAACCAATCCTTCTTATGAAACCACCTCAAGCATGGCTAAAATCCATCAAAGTTAGTACCAAATATGCCTGAAAGAAAAAAAGTCCCTTAAGCACATGATAGGAAAGAGACATGTTAATCAACAAAACATTAACAACTTATTTCTATTCTTTTACTATGCATGATCTTATATAACAAAAAAATCATCATATATCACCTTTTGGCATTGATCAGAAGCAGGCTGCATAGTTGAGCATGCAAATTGTAGTTTAGAAACCATATCATAATTGCCTTGGAGACACTCCTCATGAAATATCATCACTTTCTCTACTACATGTGAAGATCTACTAGTGATAATTCATCATACTACAAAAAACATAAGGTGCATTGAATTCGTCTTTATTGAAAAATAAATAAATAAATAAAAATAACTCAACACCTAGGGAAAAAGAGTAGTTGTTCACCTGGAAAATCTGTGTAGGATATTTTTAGTTCCAACTGGTGGTAAGTTGTTTTGATGTTGCTCATTATTAGAAGAGGTGAATATGAAAAGTTTATCCTTCTTATGCAACCACCTCAAGCATGGCCAAAATTGGTCAAGTTAGTATCAAATATGCCCATAAGATAAAAACAATCCCCTAAGCACATGATGGGAAAGAAACATGTTAGTCAACAAAAAATTAACAACTTATTTCTATTCTATTACTAGGAATGATTTCATGTAGCAAAAAAATCATCATAAATTACCTTTTGGCACTAAGAAGTAAGTTGCACAGTTGAGAATGCAATATGTAGTTTAGAAGCCATAATGTAATTTCCTTGGAGACATGCCTCATGTAATAACATCACTTTATCTGCTACCTTTGAAGATCTATACATATGAATTTATGGTCCACATATGTGCCATGCAACAAATGAAATTTTATCATCACAGTAACCAGAACATGTAAAATAGTGCAACCAATAACTAGTGTTAATCATTTAAAGTGTCATTTAGCATATGATTTCTAGATATGTGCATGTGATAGCATACATATAAAATACTAACTTAATGAAAATTTAGTGCCAAGCTAACCATAATGTTATTATCATTCACTCAATCCTGTATGTAAGATATGAAATATAAAATCATCAGGTCCCTGTTGTGCACCCGCTCAACAACCTTCTAAAGTCATTATTGCACCAAACAAAATGGGATTTTGTTTCATGCAATGTCTTATACTTTAGAAGTGATATGCTAAGCTACTGAATGCTTAAATTTTTGGAACTACTGATTTGATGAGAAGCGCCTTTGTTTTTTCTTATTACTATGAGATTTCATGAGCAACCTTATAATAATGATGCATATCGTTTAGTTTATGGGTGAGCTGATAGTATCCCTAGGTGTATGGACAAGGATTGGCGGGAGTAATCGAAAGTTAATATCCCATGTTTTAACCTATTTTTACATTGTATACGACATATCACATGTTTAGAGCATAGGTTATAATGTATGGTATGACTTTAGTTCAGCATTAATACGATGGTGATTAAGGGTCGTTTATTGAACATAAGTATGTCATTGGTAGGTTTATCCTAATGATTGTCAAGCTATGTTTCAGGGCAAGTCATGTCAATTAATCACCAGCGTTAATTGTCTGGACTATAGTATCGTTCGCCACCTTACTATATATAAATGAACGCATAATGCAGGAAATCTCTGGCACAAGTCACCTTGCTGTAGGATGATGAGTGCAATCATGCTACTTGTATCGCACTTCCCTCCACGTATTAACTCTCGTGTATAAGCTTGGTCGTGGTGATAGATTATTGGAACGCCTGTCATAAGTACATACCTGCCACCCTGGTCATTTAAGTGGGAAGACAGGGCGATGATAGCGGTTTTAAGTGTTTCGGCCGTCAGTTGTATGTGCCATTCGAAATGTTGATGGCGTCGCTCAGACTGAACCCGCGAGGGTTTTGTATAAATTCTCACATGGCCGGCCTGTCGCCTGGTTTACTGGTTTGTGGTTTTAGCTCTCGGTGTTGTCAATCCGTGTCTCTGTCATTAAACCTCTGGTGGCAAGTTTGTTGTGCACACTGCCTCGCTCGCGTATTGACAAGAATGGCCCCAGTGGTTCGAGTCGAACCCCATGAATTGACTTTGCTGGAATCGAATGCCGATTTGTTGCACAAAGTCCGGGAGGTAGGATGGTTACAGTTCCTTCGGAAGTTCTCAGTTTCAAACCCGGAAGTTACCCGGGTGTTCGCCGTGTCTTTAAGGGATTATCAGGTTGAGGTAGGAGATTTGTGTTTCAGGGTAGATGAGAGGTCTGTTGCGCATGCAACCGGTTTGCCGTTAACAGGGAAAAGATGGTTTAAATATCAAAGGATGGAAATCACAGAGTGGCGTAGCCTGCTGAAGAATCCAACGCAGGAGGTTTCGTTCCGCATCGGGGTATCACATAAGTACTTTCGCAAAGAATGGCGTCCGGTTTTAGATTTAATTCATCGATATATTACATGTGAAGGGCGTTTGTCCTCTGCGTATGTTTATCACCTGCG
>LPNX010572529.1:13749-33067 GCA_001517045.1 Pseudotsuga menziesii
CTATTCTCATGTAGGTGTCCAATCCATTTTCTTCAGAGAGATCAAATACTTCTATGCTTGGAATTTTTCAACTTCACCAAGCTTATCATCAAGCTATTGTGATAGATCACTTTGAAATGAGAACCTCAAATGAAAATAGCAAAGGATTAGATCTTACCGATTTGAGGTGTCTGTCTTGGTTCCGGAGCTGGCTGATCTAAGGTTTGCCACAGAAACACTAATTTTCAAAACTTGGAATATTTCAGATCTGATTAGATAGACAGATAGATCTCTTCAAATGGATCTGTCCAATGTACTCCTTTTCTGAAAACAGTGGAGGGAAGCTCCTGGAACAGGAAGCCCTAGATTTCCAATTTCTTATGCAAAAATTCATGTTACTGTTTCTATGATATCTCTGAAATTAATACTCCTCTATGTCTGAAATTTAGTACTGAGGTAACCTCGCATGTCCCTGATCCAACACCGTAGGTTTCATCAGAATTGGTTTCACCATTTGGGATTTATGATCCTTTTCCTAAGGTGACCTGTTACAGGACTATTCAGAACATCAAAGTTGTATGGAATGACACATGTCACAGGTTTATCTTCTGAGTCTAAAATTCAGGCTATTGAAAGTACAGTCTGTGCCCTTTCTAAAACATCTTTAGGAATTCAATTTGGACCTCTGTATCCCAATATATTACAGATCTCCCCAGATTTCCTGTTTAGGGATGAATTCTTGAAGAGGCTCGAACCCTAACGTGAAGAGATCATATCTCTTGGAATACAACGAATCTGAGGCTGATGTTTGGATACAGGCTTCACCATGATTTTATATTCAGACCCTGTAATTTTAAGCTCCTGAAACTTCGCCAATATTGGAATATAAGGACTGTACCAAAACTTAGCAGTTTTAGTATTTAGGGTTTCTCTAGATTGGGGTCAAACTAGGGTTTGAATTTCCTGAAGTTTCACCCAACCAAATTTCTTGATATAGGTCTCTAAACTTCGGTTTTGATGAGGAGAACAATCCTATGCTGGTCTCATGCAAACATTCCTCTTCTATAGAAAACCCTAATTTTCGCATCGAAAACAAAAAATGCTCAGAATCGAATTCTGCTTCGACAGAAAGATGTGCCCTAAGGAGGAGAGTTGTTCCACCTTATTTTTGCTGAAAATATGTGGAGGAAGGTCCACAAACTATGAATCCCTAGTTCCTTTAGTTGGACAGTGTCTTCTTCTCAGGTTAGCTCTGATACCATGTTAGTTTTTCAACATTTAAGCTAGCATTATGTTAGGATCTTTACTGAGAGAATAACAAGTACAACAATCAAACACAAGAGACAATGAACACAATGTTTTTAATCAGGGAAACCATAAATGGAGAAAACCCAACAAATTCCTCAAATATAGAATCACCACAAGATGTAAGACCCCAAAAATAGTAAGATGCACTCCCGACAGCAGTAGTTGTCTTCTTCTGTCTAGTCCCAGTATTTCCTTCCTCACTAATGTGCCACACTTGAGTGAGTGAGTGATGTGTAGTACAAGTGATAAATAGAGAGACTCTCACTCTCTATTTATATTCTTTCATTCACTTAAAGTGCACTCAATCATGTCAGCCCAACTTAACAATTACTTACTAGAGCCTACATCTCAATGAGTGTATAATAACTCTAGTGCCCCAAAACTGTGGGGAATTTCACAATGACTTGACAAGACTTGTTTACATTATTAATCCTCCCGATCAGAACATTGGGGCATGACAACATGACTCAAATAAATAATAGAAACATCCTGGAATAAACATTGGGTTACAATATATAAGATACATAGAAGAATACATTCCGAAGTTACATATACATCAACATATAGTAAGTGACATGTCACTCATATTGGGTTGGGTTGTAAAGCAAGCTCTTTTTTATTTTTCTTTAAGTCTAAAGCAAAGAATTAACTACTACATCTAACTAGTTTCTTCCCCATACTGGGTTATAAAGCAATCCTTTTTAGTGTAAAACAAGGAATTAGCTGCTGCATCTAATGGGGTTTCACACTTGGTATTGTTGTTGTCAGCTTGCTTGCATTATCACAAGCGTGGGCACCATACCAACATGTGGGACTCATAATTCACAGTGAGAGGATGACTAATAAGGTAATCATCACAGACAGTACTCTTCCTGACCATTTGTAAGTAAATACCTTATATGTATTAAAAGAACAGAATTTATCTCTATGGTGTGATTTATGGATAGTGTGGATAAGAACACTAATGGTATTATCTCACCTTGGCACCTCCATGCTTGATCACAAAGTTGTAGTGATTAGAAATCAGGATCTATTGGAATTCTTGCGTAATACTCTTCAAAGAGTAACTCCCCACAATGGAGTGAAATTTATACAGATCTATTGGGTCCCTACCAGGATCTATTGGATGAAACCAAATTGACAATAGGGCCAACATGAAATAGAATCTATCCAACTATTTTTCTTAAATGTATGACCAAAAGAATGTATATTCAAGTATCACAGTCATACCTTCTCTTCACTTTGTCTAATTAAGAAATTATGCTCCCCATTGCATATGAGAGTGCTCAACCATTCATATTCTCCTGGCCATGTAGGTCAGCCATAGTAACCTGAAACAAACTCTCTGTTTTCTTTCAGTTTCTCGAAATGAGGACACAGAGATCCCCTTGGAAATAAGTCAAGAAATTTAAATAGTGGAAAACAAGAAAAGGGAAGAAATAAAACTGAGCAAAAGCATCCCGTAGCAGCCCCAAAGACGCTGCAAGCTCTGATGATGGAGGACGGCTATCCAAATTTTCCAAAACATTGTATAATGGCCCGCTACTATTTCTATGGTTTCCCGATATTAGTGGGTAGAAGTTATGAAGATTGATGTATAAATATTAGGAATTATTCAGAGCCGAGGGTTGGAAAATAATTGATCATATTGTATAAGCTGTGACTGATATTGTACTTTTATTCCATCATCTAATACAAGGAGCATGATTCTTCAGATTTATGTGTTTTGACTTGTGTTATCCTCCGACATCTCTGTTCGAAGGCTAGGCCCTCCTTCCCACAGATATTGCTGAGTTAATTAGGTATTTATCTTTTTTGACATGTGGTGTGGATGTTACAATATATGTATTGTTTTATAACAGCTGCAATAGTAATGATTCATTATTTGTTCCTCAATTGATCAGTAATTGCATTTTTTGTAAGCTGCAGCAGAGTGGTGTGACAGTCGACTGTGTAGGTTAATTTTCCTTATGCACTTGTGTGATAGCTATAATAACCCAAGCTCATCCCTAGTTTCTTTCAAGTACTATCTTTCTTGAGTTTTTCTAATTCAGTCCATTTATAGTTATAATTGCTGAGTTCAATTTCTACACTTATGATTCTTAGATTAAGTTGGATTGAGATAGTTATAATGGATCCTCATATGGCCTGGTAGATTAAGATTTAACTTTCTGCAAAAGTAAGTCTAGATGTTTATATCCTGAACCTTTTATTTCTAGATCAAAGTTGTAAGAATGTAATTATAATTATGCATTCTTTGGAAGGTAATTTAGATTAAGTTAATCATGGCAAGAGTTGGACTGAAAAGATAGGTAGGATAGTTTATTCAACAACATAATCTACTTAGTGTTTAAGCACAGACAGTGTAAATTATCTTCACAATAAAAAGACTTTCATGGGTTGACCATTTATATTGAACATTGTATATGTTGGCTTTAATTAACTTGCACATAGAGTGCCCAACATTTGGGCGCCATTCCCGGGGAAGATAATTATTAGACACCATAGTAGTTGCATCCATTCATTTTTCTTTAGTTTTTAAGTTTGCATATTTTGGGTTGCATGAATATGAGAAGGGTACATCATGACATTCCTACAACCCCTAGAACTCCCCAGAATACTAACATTGCAGGTGGTCAAGGTCGTGGAAGAAATCCATCCTTGGGAAGAAGAACATTCACTGATTATCTCATTGCTAGAACCGGTTCCTCTACCGGACCTCACCATCAAGGGTCCTCTGTTAGAAGAAACCCAATTACTTCTAGGGTGGAAGCATCAGTTTCCACAGTGGAGAACACAGGAGAAACTATGACATCCTCATGTGTCCCTACAGAGGAAGACAAATCTAGTGCTATGCAATCAACTGATAGAGACATGATTTATCACATTAACGGGAAGGTGGTGACAAAATAGGAGTGGACACAGTTCCATCAGAAGCGGGACGATTAGAGGAAGCATAGAGAAGAGAGAGCATTAAAAGATATGAATAATAGATACGAGCTAAAATATCATGAAGAGGCGATGGGGGGAAATCATCACAATGAAGATGATCCCCCAACTGAGGGGACAGTTGCCACACTCTAGTTTCCCATTCAATAGCTAGAGGGACTAGTCCCCATGGAAAAAGTATCACCATCAGTATTACATCGCTTTCATGGGAAAGCCATAGAGGATCCAGATGAACTCCTTTTCGAGTTTGACATCCTCTGTCACAGCTATGACTACACTTCAAGTGAGTAGAAGTTAAAACTTTTCCCTGCTACTTTGAAGGATAATGCGCTATGTTGGTTCATGAGCCTGGGTGGTGGAAGTATCACCACCTAGGAACGAATGAAATAGGTGTTCCTAGAAAAATACCAGGAGTACTGCAACACCAAAGATAAAAGAGAAGAATTGTTCAATATGTTACAAAGGGATGAAGAAAGCTTGGAAGATTTTGTTGAGAGGATTTTGTACAATGTGCAAATGGCTGGACAGACTAATATGTGGTTAGATGTGCTCAAGATAATCCTACTTCATGGGATTAGGGAAGACTACCTAGATATGTTGAACCTGCTAGGAAAGGGGGATATCTCAAAGGAATCCTTTGAAAATATTGTTGAATTGTGCAAAAGGTATTCCATAGGATCTTCCAGGAACAAAAAACATGATAAACTAGAACAAGTTGTCTTCGACAGAACACATAAGTCATCCAATAGAGGAGATATCCAAGCATAAATAGGAAACCTTCTCAATAAATTCAATATAGAAATGATGGGCTCCATTTTCTCAGAAATGGATGTACTGAGGGAAAAGAACAAACAAGCAATAGAATATCTAACACTCGATGTATTCTACCCTAAATGTAGGAAGAACCATCCCCTGAAGGAGTGCCCACTTGACAAAGGGGAAGTGTGTCAGCTCTGTGAACTGAACCATGATACAAAGGAGTTCCCTTCACTATCTCAAGTGAAGGCAGTTCTGTAGGAATAAACTCCAGACATGGAACCATCCTACTTCATTGCCTAGAAAAAGCCTTGGCATCCTCGAAACCAAGGTATGACTCCAGACTCGTTTCCATTTTTGAATAACATGAATAATAGGAATAATATGCATCACATGAATACACAATTCCCTTCATCTTATTCCAACCATCAATGGAATCCTTCTTAACCTCCTATGCAAAATTTTAACTCCTAGAACTCTTGGACATAGCCACCAAACCAACAGAATTCTCGGTCTCCTGGGTGGAGGAACTTCCATCCAGAAAACCAGTTTTCCCATAGCCAACCTCCTCAATAGTTTTGCACCAATAGTTTCCTCATCAACCATACCCCTCTCAACAATACCCTTAGCCATATCAACAGTATCAGTAGCCGCATTTGCAACTCCAAAACAATGTTGCACCCAATATGCCTATACAACCGCAGCTGCCTACTCAACCTAACCCCAAACCAAAAAATAAAGCACTCCACTAGTTTGAGATTTCCAACATTCCCGCTTACTCCATTAATCTAGTTCCTTGTAACGACATCCTCTTATGATCAGGGAGGGTAGTGGAGCTTTTGGTTATTGAAGATGTTCCATCCTATGTGACTGAAGAAAGGATGAATCGGTAATACTTATCCAATGCAGTGATCCCCATTATTGAGGACACTGAAAGTATTACCAAAACACTTGCTGAAGCATAAGAAGAAACATCTATTGACACACAACCTACACAATTGATTAGAGAACCACCACATCTTGAAATACTGACAATACAGAAGGCAGTGGAGAAACCTCAATTTAACCTCTTAAGAGAGTTGAAAAACCTTTATGTTAAAATTCCACTACTGCAAGACCTTCATGATCTGCCTATCTATGCTAGAACTATTCAAGATCTGTGTACAAGAAAACTAGGAAGAAAACCAAGGGATCCTCCCACTATCCATGTTATAGGGAATTTATCTGAACTGATAATGGGAAAAACCCTCCTGGCCAAATATGACGATCCTGGGAACCCCATTGTGACTGTGCAGATTGGGAATATGTAGATACCAAATGTACTGGTAGATTTAGGCACAGCTATTAACGTCATGACCATAGAAACTGTAAGAAAACTTGGGCTCACCAATATCAGGCCAACCCCTACCATTCTAGAACTTGCAGATAGGTCCACCATCAAACCCAAAGGAATATTGGATGACCTCATTGTCTTAGTTGATTCATGGAAATAGCCAGATGACTTCTTAGTTTTACAGCCCAAGTTGCAACTAGGGGGACACCCGTTGATCCTGGGGAGACCTTGGTTAGCTACAACAGACACTTGTATCAGCTGTTGATCAGGGTATATAACCATATCAGATGGGACTGAAACAAAGAACCTTACCCTATATCCTCCATCTCAACCTAGTCTAGAAGCTAAAACTCCATTGTGGATGGAGCTAGAGGAAGAGGAGGGAGTTCATCCACTGTTAATGATAGGGAAGGCCTTAAATTTTAAGGATGAAATAGAGGACGATGCCATCAATAATTTCATCAGTCTGCCCACTTTGGTCAACAAACAAATTTACCAGATCCTGAATAGTACTCTAGGTGAAGAAGAGCAAGAAAATCTCACAGACGAGACATTAGTCAGTGTTATAGCTGATTTTACCACTCCAAGTGAATCACACTTTGTATGGCCTTCCGCTGTCCCTCTACAGACTCCTTAGACCTTGTGGACGATTTTTTTTCCTTTGATGTTTCCTTGACCATCCCTAAAAACATGTGAAAAATGATACACACAACTTTTAAACCTATAATCGCGTGTATACGTGGGTTTGACCCCTAAAGCCGCATACATCTGGATGTGTACAAAATCAAAATCCTTTTGGAGTTTTCCTTGACATGGATCTGACTCACTTGATTCCTGGCCTTCCCTATGCCTTGATATCGCTCGGAATTGACCTTTCATTACCCCTTTGAAAAGATATATAAGGAACTCTATGATACATTGAAGGCATATGATAGAATTGAGAGCAAAGAAACTATATTCCATTGTTTTCGGAACTTATGCTTGAGTCTGCATCCCTTTGTCCCTTGGAGCACTTTTGTGTTTTTCCCAAGATTTCCTTTTGCTTGTGAGCTTGCTATCGAGAGATGGAGGATTGAGGTGGGGAGGCCCAAGTGGGGGATTCAATTTCTCCAATTCACAGATGTGTCGACAGAGGTTGTATCTATTGTAATCTTGGATTTATATTAATAGAAATATCTTTTCCTGTCCAATCACTACTACATTTCGACCAAAAATCCGACGGCCGTATTATCGGATTTTCGACACTTCCTTGTCGCATGTACGACACTTAGATTTTTTTTTAAGCGTCAGAAACTTGTCGTCGGTTATCTGACATCCGTTTAATCCGTCGGTTAAGCAACACTTTAGTTACCGTCTGTTAAATGTAAGGTGTCGGTTATCTGGCATCTAATTCATATTAAATTTAAAAAAATCACTTTCACTCCGTCGCTTAATCGATGGGATTAAATGTTAAGCGTCGGTAATCTGACATCCAATTCAAATTAAATTTTTAAAAATTCACTTTCAAGCCGTCGCTTAACCGACGGGGTTAACTGTTAAGCGTCGGTTATCCGACATCCAATTTAAATTAAATTTAAAAAAAATTACTTCCAAGACGTCGCTTAACCGACGGGGTTAACTGTTAAGCATCGGTTATCTGACAGTTAAAGCGTTGGATAAGCGACGAATAGTAAGGTTTTTAAAAAAAAATACAAATCCATTCGTGAACAGTCCATTGTATATTCAAAAATTGTGTGCTCTACCTAGAACAAAAGGGTCCCAGATGTTGCATTAGGACTCAGCCGTACCTGAAGATCAATGAACGATATCCTTTGGTGGTGATATTCCTGTGGTATTTAATCATTCTTCCAGCATCGTGAGTATAAGTAAGGTGGTCTGCGCATACCTGCCATTTTCCACTTGTGGTTTCCTGCAACGGTGCCACAACATACATGTAAGAGAACTCAATAACACCAAATAACATTATAAGTTACAGCAGGAAGCAATTTGTACTCATATTGTAGCATTAATGTGAATATTGAAAACTACTTTTCCATCGAAAAGCAAAAAACATCAAAACTGCACTCCATAAATAAAATCGGTGTCCCCACTAATATAGAATTGTTTCATGCCAATTCAGCATGAATAGCTTCTCTCACTAACGGATCATTACACCATATATGGGCAACCTTGGTATCCTGCTCAGCAAATTCCATGCACCACAACATTACATGGCTTATCATAATATACAATTGCCTTAAACTCCATATATTTGTATTTACCTTTGTTGGGGTTACAGCTGCATCTAAGTGGCACATATTAGGTGTCTGAATCATAAAACTTTTAAAAACAATGTTCTTTAAACATTCATGGAGTTAACCTGTAGTTGTTCAAAAAGTAAGCCAGTTATATTAAAAAAGCATGCACATTTGATATACATTTGATTACCACTTCATTGGATTCACCATTTGTTACCTCCTCCATACTTATTCTTCTTCCCTAAACAATAAAACATCATCTCTTTATCTATTTTAACACATTTGTATAAGACTTACTCTCCTCTATTTCCAACATAGTTGACTACCTCATATAAGACATGGTGGATATAGGGGGCTGAGGTGACATTTGTGATTAGGTTGAAGGGTAGAAATCATGATGCTGGGCACTATCACCAGGAACTGCGTCAATTTCCGAATCTGATGCATCATGTTCTGAGTGGTAATATCTCTCAGAGATGTCTGCAATTTCAATGTCCCCCACTGTTTTGTATATTCTGAGCAAATGCAATGGAGAATATCCATAGATTGGAGTTGATTCCCCACTTCGAAATCCTGAAGACAAGGTTGATTTGCTTGTGATTCCAGAAGAAGAATGCTCTGACTTTCTACATTTTTTCATTTTTTTCTTAGCATTTTTCTGCCATCTGTTCAAGGCATTGCCTATCTGTTCTTCAAATATTTCCTTCTTCATGTGAGAACCCATCTGCACAAGAACATCCCATCATATTTGAGAGCACAATCTGAAGTTCACCACAACAAAACACCTACATAATCTGGAAAAACTTTTTGGATTACAAAAGGATGTTTTCATTTTATCCATCAACATACCCAGAAATAAAATTGAAAAAACAAACAATCATTATCATTGTGCCTCTTTCTCTATTTTTCTTGCATACAGGAGACTGCTACAGTTTATTACAAAGTGACACAATTAACAAAGTTTTCTGGATCGATAGTTGCGTAGATTTTTTTTGTTTTTAATTGTTTAAAGTAGTTCTATTTTTATTTTTAATCCTTTAAAGCTTACATGAAAGCCTCAATATAGGATAGTAATAGTCTATTTTCCTATAGAAACAAAACAAAAAAATTCCACATTTATTATATCTGTCTCCTTAGTAAATCTGTCTCCTACGAGTTTAACTAATTCTCAAGTGACACCTTATGGAGTTGGCTAATCTCTAGACAATTTTCACCTTTTCAGGCATGTTTCGCCGGAATCCAGCAACACAATTTGTTGTTGAGAATGAAATTTTCAGTGTTAAAATTGTAATTTTTATTGCAGAAATGGATTCAGCACTCTCGATTACCCTTGGGGCACCCACTTTATGCAATTCCAATCACTGGAAACTACCCTTGAACAATTTCCGCCGGATTTTGGCCAGAAAACTCGCCGGATTTCAAGTGCAAATGATCCAGAGTTTAGCTTACTGCACACCGTATCTCTAACTTTTTCAAGTACTATTACTTCAGATAGATATTTAAATATCAGTGTACGGCTTGAATAATCTATATTTTGTGTAGAGTAAACAAGGTAACTACACTGGAAGTGCAGATTTGACCGATGTAACTCACCCATTTTATATTAATATAATTTAACATGTTTTGAAGTTCAATTGGTCCTCTCAATCACCCAAATCAATTGTATTTTCAATGAACTTGGAAAAGGCTCACCTGTGTCACAAGTGCATAAAGTGGAAGTGTGATGTAGCTACATAGAAACTGCACAGAAGCCCTAGACACAAACACAAGCAACCCAATGTATGTTATCAGATGCATTCTGCATATGTATTAGCTTAGTACTCAGCTAAAGAGCAATAATGATATTATAAAGTACAAAATGTAAGAACACAATTTTAATGATAAAGTTTACTTGG
Organism: Pseudotsuga menziesii; assembly: GCA_001517045.1. Lineage (NCBI taxonomy): Eukaryota > Viridiplantae > Streptophyta > Pinopsida > Pinales > Pinaceae > Pseudotsuga > Pseudotsuga menziesii. The sequence continues at coordinate 24,207 of LPNX010572529.1, forward strand.
AATGTGCTCTGCATTTATGGTAAGATAAAGCTTTTTTAGTATATAAAGCTCTTTGATACTCAAAAGAAAATATAAATAAGAAAAACATTATGTATGTCTAGATATTCAGCATACTCACCCAACAATAATTCTGATTATGATGAAAGTAAATCTCTCATGAAAACAAGATCTCAGGCCAAACTGGTACTGTAAGCATAAAGTCAGATCTAAATAAGGTGCACAGATAGAGCACAAATGGAAATTTGAAACTACTTAACTGTATGAAGTGAAATTGATTCATGACACATGACACTCCGATTTGTTACCATTGTTACAAAAGTCAACCCAATGATTCTACATGAAAGAATTAATTCCTTACTGAATGAACATGGTGCTTACCCATATCCACAAGAAGAAAGCAAGCTGGAAAGCATTCTGCAAAACAAAAGGGAACCATCAAGCTATTTGTATTTCCATGAAAATTCAATGAACAGGATTCAGAAATACAATTTGTCAATGAGTTTTGGGTGTGCAAATCACTTTGATACCTGGAAAAGAGTGAAATGAATCAAGAAAAGGATAATTTGAGGGCGACCAAACCAAAACAATTCATTTGTTGGCTGCACTATTGGAGCTCCTTCAACTGCGACATGCCTCTCTTGAATTTCTAAGGCCATCTCTATTATTATAACTTGTAGCTTTGCTCCAACCAACAAAACTATCTGCGCATTTTGGGGATAGAAGGGAACTTTCCAAGATCATTAAATCACCTCATAAAGAATACAGTCCAATTAATCTAAGAGTTCTGTGTACTTACAGCTAAGGGTAAAAAAGATAGCCAAAAGTATGCATACCAACCTGCTCAGAGAAATACATCAAATCAAAAATAGAATGTTAGCTTAACAGCAGTGAAAACTGCTTTATGAATATGCAAAATTAAGTCTTTCTAGATAGAGATAGAGTGTTGAATACTTCCATACACATTAATAAGCAAAAATATTACAGCAAAAGCCCACAAGGGAGGACTGCAGAAAATGCAATAAAGGGGGTATGTTTAAGTAAGAATCAAGAGAGGATTTTCAAAAAATTCCAAGAAGTTGACAGCGCAAAGCCAAAGAAGGGAAACCCTATTATTTATGAAGACTAAAACTTTTGTGAACATATAAATCTTTACTAACCTGATTCCAACCACCCTCTTGAAGTTGTCATCCAAAGACCTCTTGATATATTTATGAAAATCAAACTTGCTATTTGGGGTCAAGTGAGCCTATACATTTCAAATAAATAAAAAATTGAGTACTAATCAGATTTGTTTATGAATTAAGTGGGTGCTGGCATAACCAAGATGAAATGAAAATGATGATTTGAATTGATCAATGCTTACAATAATAAATCCATGGCGCAAGGTCAGATAATCAACTTTAGTTACGGACGAAAAGAATTCGTCAAAAGAAGCATACCTGGAAATCCAAGGAAATTTAATGTTAAACCAGCACTGGTTATTTCTCAGTCAACATGATATATCCATAGATGATTTGCATAGATGATTTGCAAGTATGAACTACTTACAATCCATTTAAGAATTGGCATTCTGCTCCAGAAACACATTCGACGCTTTACAAATGAATTTTCATGGGTTAATCTGAATCTTGCAGGATCTGCTTGGACCAAAAAAAACAAGCAAAACCGTCAATACTCATACAGTTTTCTTAAAACCCTCAAAAGGTTACCCGTAACCCAATCCCCAAAGGTTACCCAATCCCCAAAGATTCATTATATAAAGTTATAATATTCTAATTTTGAACTAGAAAACATTAACCAATCAACCTATACCTATTTCCCAATTAAAATTTGCAGAGTTGCCAACCTGGGCTTAAGTTATTGGTTTTCAACTTTATCCAGAGGCTGGAATAAATAAGCTCCTACACCAACCCAGTTAAGGAAGAAGAACCAAAAGAACTCACCATGTGAAAACTCATAATCCAAAGTTTGTGATTCGCTTTCCCACTTTTTCGAACTCCTCATCTAGGCATCAAAAGGACTTGTAGATCTCAGCATTAACAGAGGATAAATGCATGCAAAGATCAAAACAGTAAAATCCACGACAAACTATACACTGATCTTTATTGGTGAAAATAATTGATCTCCCCTTCCACTTACCTTTGCTCTTGCTAGCCCAACAGTTAAGATACTATATACCACATGGAGAACTTCTAGCATGAAGATGAAGATGTGGAGCTGGTGCATGCCAGTTTGGGAGACAAGAGGATACTTACCCTGATTACAGAGGAGCACATATTATCAAGTAAAGTCCAACATAAGGAAAATATTTTAAATTTGTCTCAAAAGCTAATTCCAAGATGGTCTAAGTAGCCCTTATTACATGAGGTAAATTAATCAAATAATCATAGGACTTGGATAAAGAGGCCCTCGACTGGCGATATGGGAACTCTCAACAACCCCCATTCCTGGTCCAAAATGTAAGGTAATTCCAGACTGTCCGCACAAATGTATCCAAGAACACATACACAGACAAAAAGAAAAATAAAGAGATGGGGAAAAAATAAAACAAAAAATTTCAAGCATCAAATGAAGTGTGGTATAATAGGTAATTTGAGAAATAATATTTGATTGTACATCCTCCACTCGTCCACTCAGTGCATTTTTTCATTCATTTCAATATCAGAAATAAGTTGTGCATCTTATGCTGACACGGAAGTAAAAAGAAGACAAGAAAATAAAGCAAGAGTGGACTCACCACACGAAGCATAGACTGCCAAAAGCTTGGTGGTGAAGGTGGTCCACCAAATGGATCATTTGGATCACCATTTCCATTGTCATAAAGACCTCTAGGAGGAAAATCTGTAACAAGTGGTACACCAATGCATACTTTCCATCTCTCTCAAGTTGTGCCACAGCAGGCATATCTAGTAAGTCACATTGAGAAGCAAGCAAAATTAATTTATTAGTTGGCATCTGTTTATAACTAAGAACCTTGTGAAATAGCAAACGGGTAATCAAAAATATCCAAAAATTAAATCCAGTAATGAACAGAAAGATAAAATACATATAATCCAAAAATTTAATAAAAAAACACCTAATAAAATAAGCAAATCAAGAAACAGTTATCTGAACAAAAGCAACTCCTAACACTACTCTACCAAAAGAAAAAGAAGAGCTAACTAACTACTCACTAGAAATAAAAGTAGAGCAGATACAAAACCATGTTGCACATAGAACGCAGGGGTCAACATGTGCAAGAACTAGAGGCATTTACAAAGAATCCTGTCACCAAATTAATGAAGAACATGTCAATGCTCTTTTATGAATGCTACAGCCAGAGCTTTCAGTTGATGAAAGAATGGAGGGGGCTGGTGTTTCAGATATGTCCTATGAAAAACAGTTCCTTGAACATTTCCACAAAGCATGCTTTAACCTGTTACATGAACTTGTTAAGTTCCTCAAGTGGAACTTAACAGCACACAATTGGTTTGCTGGTCTTTGCTAAAATATAGGTGCACCTTTACTATGCTAGTATTTAATTCTCTTTTCATTAAGCTGAGGCTCAACAAGTCTGAGCAAACTTCCAAGTTCGATGGATTAGATGAAATCAAATTATAAAAGTGAATGCACTCCTATAAACATTATTTAAAAAAATGCATTATTTTTTTCCATATTATTTCTAGAGGGTTCTTTCTTATCAATGAAGTTTTTCTTTGTAAGAAGAGAAAACTATTGGAACCAAGCAGCTACTTTTGCTATTGTAAATTAATTGGGTAGCAAATTTTCTTAGGATCTGCACTAGAATTGTTTCAGATATTGTAGATGGTTTTGCAATATTTTAGATTTTCGAATTTTCATTGGTTTTCTTGTTTTTCCTCATAAAACCCTAACAACCTAAAACAAAACCTATAATAAATGTAAGAGAGATCGTCTTTTCTCTAATCCTATTGCAAATACCTTTGAAAGGGTAAGGTGCAATCTAATTTTTTCAATAAATAGATGAATGATGAAATAAAGCTTTGAAGCACAAGTTGTCAAAACACCTTGCCATGATGTAAAAATCTTGCCTCAGGGCATTACCCATCATGCAAATGCCTATGAAAAAACCATTGAATCTTTAAAACTGAAAAATAAAGGGCTAGCTAAAACCCCAACACTTATATGAACCCTTTATATTCTCCTAATAATGATGATAGTTCTATGAACAATTCTACTATTGTTTCAATTTTGGAAAGGGAACCATATTCGAATTCATACTTGACTATGTGTATACTCAACTTTTCCCATGAATTCTCCTCTCCGGTGTACTCTGATATCAGTAGGATCAACATGAATGGCTTCTTTGCGGTTTGACATCCATAAGGGTGGATATGGTGGGACCTCTCCCCACCCCTACCCTCATATTGTTCTAAAGAGTACATGATGGACGAGATTCATCAATAACCAAGATGATAAATCTAAAATGAATATTTGGTATTATTCAAACCTCTATCAATCTTGCTAGATCCCCATATTGTAGGTCATGGTTTATGCCACAATCGTTTGTGTCCTAGGTGTGAAATACCCTAGTTATGAAGCTCATAATGGTAGGATTTTTATGAATGATATATAAGATGTGGGAAGAATACTTGAAGACCATCATTCTATCCAATGGCGGGGGGGGGATGGAATTGAACTTCCTTGTCTCATGTTTAGCACATTATTTCTTAAATTTGTTAATGTTTTCAATAATGTAAAGAAATCCCAAATGCTCTAGAAATTGTTGTTAAGAGACAATTTTGTTTGAAGGAGAGAACATTTCAAAATTGAGAAATATGATGCTTCCAACAATGTGGTCATTTATATACATTTAATGGACAAACAAATAACCACTATTCCGTGTTTCCCTTGCGCAAACTATATTTGTCTAGACCTCTATCCCAGGTAAAACAAGATAATTCATTAAAGTACAATGAATGACCATAACAACGAACAAGATCGAGGGGTTACCTACAAGGCAGTTCTCCTTGTATTTTGTCAGAGAGGTTTACCTTCAACTTTATCAACATCGTTTGACTGAATTGTTGAATCACTTAGGTAGTCATTTCCTACAATAATCATATCAGAGAAACCTTCTTCCAAGGTCTCAACTACGATAAGATTCTATACAACTCCCTTCCCACTTAATTTGATCATTAGGGAAACTAAATGAACATGTGCCCCTTAATAACTTGCTTATACATGAAAGTCCATGTCAAATAATGGATCTTCTATTAAATCTCAGTTTGTTTCTTGGATGGGTTTTGGGACTGGAACTGAATCATGTTGTTTGAATCAGATTTCCTCTAGAGACTTTGGAACTTTTCTCATCACATGTGGAAAAGTATTTGAATAAAATCACAAAGTTCTTCAGAGCAAGAGATGCAAGAAAAGTATTTGAGAAATATTGTAGAACACAAAGTTATTTAGAGAAAGAGATGCAAGAAAAGTTCTTATTTATGGATTCATCTTCTTTGGCTTCATGGCTGGAAAAAATGCTGCTAGGATATACTACTCAATAAACTGTATGTAATTTGCCAACAGGAGTCTCTAATTCAGTAAGAGATTCAGCTATTGCTTTCATCAATGCTCTGGTGTCACCTTCATCTGATTCAAAATCAAGAGAACTTTGTGATCACATTCTTGATGCATTGCTTGTGGGTCTAGAGAAGGAATTCCTGTCATTTGATGCTCCTACTGCGAAAGCATACTTCAATTTTGTAGTTCGTATGGTGCTAACAAGCATGTTTCTGAAAAATTAACAGAGAAGCCTTGGTCAAACACTAGCTCTAACAATGATTCTGCTAGCTGTAAGTTAGGGGAAGCAATACAATAAAAACCTACCAAGTTAGGGGAAGCAATACCTATCCATGTTTTATGGTGGGAGCAACTCATACAGTTAATAGAAGGCTGGAGAAATAGAAGCATATATTGGGAGTGGAGCAATAAAACCATGTGTCCAACCTAATCCTGCAAGTACATGTTACTACTTTGTCATTCATGGTAAATATATGGAAGCTAGGCTAAGAGATAGCTAGCCGTGGAGGGATTTGTATAGAAGTTATGGCCACAATCCTGGAATGCATGAGTAAGCAGTAAGGTCCTCTTTCTTGAAAACATACCTGGGACAGTTCTCTGATAGCCTTGTAGCTATATATCACTATTGAATATAGCAGTTAACTCTCAAGTTTGGTGCAATGCTCAAATACCAGTATTTTGTTAGCAGACTTTTGAGAGGGGCATCTCCTTAAATTATTTAAGGCTTAAAATTTGATAGTTTATATGTAATGGTGTCCTGTGTGTCAAAACATGGGGTCCCCAAACCTACTGTATAGATAGGAGACAGGTAGCTGTATAGGAAGCCAACCATATCCTTAAGTTCTGTATTTTATTTTTTATTGATAAAAGGGAATTTAGGGACAAAATTAAAAATGAAAACATTGAATTACCTGAAATCCACCAAGGAGAGATTCCATCTGCGTAAGAATAGAATCACATTCACGGATCTCAGAATGAAGGGAAACTAGGTTGTTTCTTTCATTTATGTAATCTTGGACAAAAAAGAAGAAAGCAATTAAAGACATTAATACAATCAGGAAACATAATGTGATTTCAAAGTTATCACTAAAAAAGAATTTAGAAGATAATATCATTCCCAATATATATATAGTACAAAGAAACTGCTATTCACACCTCTGTTATGCTGATTTTTATATTTAAGAGATCATAATTTCTCAAAATAAACATTAAAACTAGCTCACTCCAAGACCCCATGGATGTGTATATATGAATTGAAACATTACAGGATAACTAGTGATAGGCAGGAGATTCTAAAAGTCTAGCAACACACTATATCAGCTGTTTGTTCAAGGAAAAAATCAGCAGGACCAGCAATGAGGTCTTACAAAATGCAAAGATCTTTAGGTGAATCCAGGAGATGGAGACACTAAAAATACAACAATGAAGTCTGGAAATTATTGGCTGAAAATTCAATAAGAACACTTGCGATCTGACTGTTTCTAAAGGGTGTTGTTCTATTTGTGCCATGGTGTGCCACAGGGGTCACAGAGTTGTTTACTCTCGTTTAAGACGTTTCTTTTGTGATTGTGGAGTAGGAGGGGTAAGAGGGACAAGCTGCCTCTGCTTGAAGCCTCGAAAATATGTTTCTTCCAACACTACATCATTGAGGGGGGCTAGCGGCGTTGATCCATTCTTGCCTCTCTCAAATGAGAGGGATCATCTTCAGCCATCTGACAGTGACTATGATCTTGAGGATGAAGGTTGCATGGAGAATGAGAAGACTTTCAAGTTATCTATCCCCAAAGAGGAAGAGGATGGGTTGCTATCACTTTTTATGGATATGGATATTGAAGGCCAAGTTTTGAAGGCCACGGTAGAGATGTGCAGTCAAAAGGTATATCTTTGTGTTTCACATCAGCCTACAGATTACTTTTCCTCTCTTATCATGATGGTTAAACTTTGATTGGGCATTTGAATCCTGATATGACATCTATTAGCAAAGTATCAAGTGTTCTTGAGGGTGATCAAGATGGTCAATTAAGGCCTGCTGGACTACATCACTGGAAGGAGTTGCTTGATGGCAGTGGTTTCTTTGTCTGCCTCTCTAGTTTGAAGTTGAACTCTCCACTTACTGTGTCTCTTGGTCCTATGGAGCTGTGTGCACAAATTCTGCAATTGCCTGGAAGTCCATCTTCTCAATGGGTTGGCATTTCAGCTTACATGCCTCTCTCCAAGGATAAAAATAATGTTCTTTTTTTACATGATGATGGTAGTTTGCAGATCTTCTCATTTGGAATGGGTAGTGGAACTCGAGGATTGGAATTACTAAGACATGATTGAAACATCAATTCAGAGCAGGTGAAAAAGCTAGGCCCTCGTGTCCTCAGTAATACAGCAAATGCTAGGATCAACCCAGAATTTCCATTGGACTTCTTTGAAAAGACAAGCTGCATTACTATTGATATTAAGCTAGGAGGTGATGTTATTCATAACAGTGATTTAGAAGTTGTTAAGCTTAATTTAGCACGAAGGTTTCCCTTTCAACAATTGGACAAGTTACCAATTTTCCTATGTCACAATACTTGGCAAAGAGAGATGCAAAAAGGTATTCTAGATCGTGTTGAGGAAAACAGCATGAGAGAAATCCCTCCATTGGTTGTAGTGTGCTCTGTCCTCAAGGAAGAAGATATCAAAGAGGAGAAAAAACGGTGGTAATCGATAATATGTACCTTCGTAAGAAGAGTTTTTCCTGTTCCAAGTTCTCCATAAATAATGAATCCCTTTGGAGGCTTTATACCAATATCTTCATATAATTCAGGATGGGTCAAAGGAAGCTCCACTGCTTCTTTAATATCTTGAATTTGAGCATCTAAACCTCCAACATCAGCATATGAATCCAATGGTGCCTTCTCAACTTTCATCACTGATACCATTGGGTCCACTTCATCTTGCAAAAGACCAACCACAGAGAGAACCTGCGCATACAAATATCCAAATATTTCACAATGGGCTCACCAGAGGCTAAAAAATACATTTGAACAAACATTTGGAAACAAAAAATAAGGTCAACAAGTTTTTCTTGGGTTTTAAATTGAATTCTTAGATCATCTGAATGAATGCAACTGAAAGTCTGCTTAAAAAAACACCCAGTGTCAACTGTAAGCCTCGTTTGACAGAACCCCTAGTCAATGTCAAACTTTTGCAATAAAACGAAACCTATATCAACTCTAAAAAATCACTATACAAGAAAACACTATGCTAACTGTATTTACTAAAAATCTGGAGCAAACGGACACTGTTGACTTACACATCGATTCAAAATCTCTAGCAATGTAGCATAT
>LPNX010572553.1:0-16823 GCA_001517045.1 Pseudotsuga menziesii
CTATCATGGAAGCTGTGAAAGCTATTATACATGATCAATATATTCCAATGTACATGTGGGAAGAAGTAACAAGAACAACAATATATGTACAAAATAAAATTTTCCACGACTCCCTTTTTTTACTGAAGATTTAGGTTCAGTTTCTATTCCCATAATATTTCTATAAAGACCCTTATTCTTTAAGATAGTAATGGAATCATAGTTTAACTTATGGAAATTAAATGGAGTAATACTAACATGCTAGGGATAATCCATTTTAATTGTTATGGCTTATCCTTATAATGTGTCCTTTTAAAACAAAATAAAGGTATGTTGCTCCTAGATTCCAACTAGCTCTTATACTGTGTAAACAAAACTATTGTTCCTATGGTTATTATATGATGTAAAATATGATGATCACTTGAAAGAGAGAAAACACATATAGTTATCTAATGAACAAAAATATACTTATCAATCTTTGAAGGAAAAAATAAAGGAGAGAGTGAAGAAATTCTTGGAGAAGTGACACTAAATTATCATTCAATTAATATGGGTTTCATTTTTATTATCATTCTCAATTCCTAGGAATGGTTGTTTAGAATTATAAAGTACTCTTGCAACAATGATTTGGCTCTTACCTATGTGGGTATGTCACATGATTTCTTGCACAAGACTTCTTCAGACAACTATAATCTAAGGCACTGTTAGAAAATATAATGCATGGATTTTGGTTTTATATAATTGTGTATGCCATGAGTATTTAACAGGGTTACATGTATATCTCATTAAGTGAAATCTGAATCTAGAGGAACGCTTTGAGAGTAGGAGTAGTGTGTGGATGTACCGAAGATAGAATTTGTCCTTTGGTAGGGAAACTTTTGATTGACAGTTGAGGATTGTCACAATTCATTACTTAGAAAATAAACAATGGATACTCCGTCGAGTCGACCTTGTTGAAGATGATAGCCCAATAACTAGGTATTTGATGGTGCATACATGGTGGCTAAGGATTTACCAATAAACAATTAATCCTCTATGTAAACAATTAATCCTCTAAGAGAGATCCATATTGTTAGTCGAAGCCTAGTGTAGATGAAAATGTGGTTAAGGAACATTGGAGTATGTATCAAATGACAGGTTAATTACTACACCAGTATTCCACAATTGAGGGAACTACTTAATCATGTGAATACTAGAAAGCATAATGAGCATGTTTAATTTATGTTATCTCAGTGAATTGGATGCAATTGCATGGTTGGTTTTGTAGAGGAGGATGGATGTGCATGGTCAAATGATTGATTTTACAATGCATGTAGTTTGGACATTTTCGAATTTGATTTTACATGTTTCCATTGAAATGCCATGTAAGATCTGCCACTAATATGGTTGACAAATGTTGTAGTAACAGCGAAACAAAATTTCACCCCCTTTTTCACCCATGATGGCATTGAGGTATGAGAGGTATTTTACATATGGTATCAAAGCAAGAGTTGAAACACTTGGGCCTATTTGGGCTCAAAATGCTTCCGCCTATTTTGTTTAGGAACTAACAACTGAGTTTTTGCTCTGTGATAACAGAAAATCAACAAGTTCACAATGTTTGGCAATCTAGGTACCTTAAGTTGTACCAAACGCAAATGTTTATTAACCTTGTAGTTGTATAGGATAAGGAGGAACATCTTCTCAAGATCACAATAAAGATGGCCATTACTTTTCCCACTTCTACATTAGGCAGACGACATAAGTGCATAGGTATCTTGATATTTTCTCGATTTTCTTTCGAAAAGGTTTATGAATGGTTAATGCGGTTGTTTCATCTTTATTTAAAATTGTATAAGTAAATTCTTGGTGAGGTATAAGAGTCTTCTTAGACAACCTCATGGTCGATGAAGATACTATAGCAATATTTGTCTTTAATAGTAATTTTAAATTGTTGAAAAGTCACCTTTGAATACCTACATGCATAGTCGAACCCACTAGTAATGACTTTGGTATATACAAAATTATTAGAACAGCAAGGTTGACAAATTATAATGGATAATTTTTAAAACCATCTAACAATTATGATACCTATCTCCAAATTTATATTAAAAAAGTGTTTAACAGGTGCTCCCTTTTTTAAATTTAAATAATTTTGAATGGCTAATACATGATGACATGGAATTTTTATTATTTTTGGAAGGCCCATTTGAAATTGAAACTTTCTCTAATGTTTTTTCCAGTTGGTCAATTCTCTATCTGCCACGTCTCTCTTTTGGTCATCTTCAACATTTGCTTGATCAAGCAAAACTTCCTCATCTAGAGTGAGTTTTCAGTGTCGTTTTTTTTCAAATTTTTTTTTTTTTCTTTGCATCAAAACCATTGGTTTCTATTTTTACAACCTTTATTTTATAGTATGGACACCCCTTGCAATAATCTACATACTAGATCCAACTATTTCTCATGGAAATATCGTATGGAGGATTCTGTACGAAGTAGAGGGATTTACATAATTATCTCACGGAAAGAAAAAGAACACACTCATGATGATAATCAAATAAAATGGGAAAATAAATGTGATGAAGCTCGTGGATTGATTGGGATTTCAATATCCACCTTCTCTAGCATAGGTTGAGACTTGAAATTATTTTCTTTGTTTGTTTATTTTTCTCATCTTGAATTTTTTTGTCTTTCTTCTTGGTTACTTCCTAGTACTTGATTATTCCTCCTTTTCATCATCCTTTTATTATTTTTTATTTATTGGTTTGTTCTACATTATGGTGCAGTAAAATATTGTAAAACATGATGATCACTTGCAAGAGATCAGATAGATGTAGAAACCTAATGAACAACAATTCACTTAGAAATTTTCTGAGGAGAAAATAAGGGAGAGCATGAAGAGAAAAAACCTTGAGAAAAATACTAATTTCTCATTGAATCAATTTATATTCCATTCTACAAAGAACGAATAATCTTGTACATACAGGAAATTTGTATTCCTAAAGGATAAAATGTTAATTCTACATTGATGCATGATAACTAGTTGGGCTTTTCTTGTAGCTCATATTCTCTAGTATGCATGCAATCTCTCAAATATGAATTAACTAGCTCATAACTAACCCAAGATGACAAGTGGATGCTTAATTTTCTAAAATTCTATGGATCCATTAAATGCATAAATTATGTATGCTATAAAAAAACTAAATTTAGAAAAAAGAGTGTGCTAACCATCCTTAGTTTATGGTATTACGTTACTTGATTAATGGAATTAATTTTTAGGAATCCAAACATGCAATATAGGACCTTAAAATTAAGGATAAGACCCTAAAGTTAATAAATGTTCCTTCATTTGTTAAAAATAATAGATTTCCCTCTTAAATTTAGGGATGAAGTGCTCCCATGACTCACTTTGTCATATTTATTCATAAGTAGACCATAAATATCATGATACGAAGATCTAAATTCCATGGGTGAGATTAATGTGAATTAGAAGGAAATATGCTCTAACACCCCCAATAATCCTAACTTGGTGAAATCAATGCATAAAAAAATTGGGTCATGATAATTTGCATCTATGTTAGGTACTCAGGTACATAACTATGAAATAGGGAAAAGATGTAAAAGAGAATGGCACACCCCACACCCACCATCCCCCCACCCAACGAAAAAAAGAAGAAGAGGATAGCGTTGATTGGAATGTTATATTCATAATAAACCATGTTGATTCTCATGTCCATATGCTACCAAATTTTATCGACACTTGCACTTGATCCATGAAATACTCATACCAAATGATAGGGATATATTTTCCAAGGTTGGTTCTTCATCAGAGGCTAATACTCCTCCTTCATTATAGTATTCAAATATGGACCTTTTTTTTCTTTTGAAACGGACTATGGATCTCTTGCATTTACCATGTAATTGTTGATGGGAATAAAAGGATCTTAAGTATTGAATCCATCATGAGCACTTTGATAATGTCAGTGGGTACACCATATATTTGTTATATTTCCAACTAGATCACTTGTTTTAGAAATAGTATGGTGTTCCCAAAGTGGTTTGGTTGCTAGATATACAACAACCTGTTCATCAATATCAACAACTTCTACATGCAAATATGAAATATTACTTAACGTAATTGAAGATACATTAATGTGATCTTCACCAATAAGAACTTAATTTGTAGCAAGTTTTCCCTTCGAATGATTAATTTTACTATTACATCATCTCCCTTAACTAAGTTGTTTATTTGAATCAGTGCATCTCTCATTAAGATGTAACAATTTTATTTAAATTCTATAGAGAAGTCTCGAGCTCAAATTGTTGAGCTCATTCTCTAGCTGATGGATTTTTATCTTATCCTACTATTTGACGAGTCCTTCCATCCTGGTCCAGAGTTCAATGGAATATTCTTTACTATCGATGCAATATATGAGGTTAAATAAATTAAGAAACATACAAATATAAATTCTTCATCTATCCTCTTGAGCAAGTTTTATTTCTTCACTGAAGATTTAGGTTCAGTTTCTATTCCCATAATATTCCTATAAAGACCCTTATTCTTTAAGATAGTAATGGACTCATAGTTTAACTAATGGAAACTAAATGGAGTAATACTAACATGCTAGGGATAATCCATTTTATTTGTTATGGCTTATCCTTATAATGTGTCTTTTTAAAACAAAATAAAGGTATGTTGCGCCTAGATTCCAACTAGCTCTTATACTGTGTAAACAAAACTATTGTTCATATTGTTATGACATGATGTAAAATATGATGATGAATTGAAAGAGAGCAAACACGTATAGTAATATAATGAACAAAAATATACTTATCAATTTTTCAAGGAAAAAATAAAGGAGAGAGTGAATAAATTCTTGGAGAAGTGACACTAAATTATCATTCAATTAATATTCTCTTCTACAAACCCGTGGTATTTGTCGTATTGGCCACTCCACATTCTCTTAATGCAAGAAGCTTGTTACATAGGTCATACGTTCGAAACTCTTTTTGAATAAAGGAGGCATCCTGTGCGAGGTTACTGAGGAGGTTGGGTAGGATTCTCAAGGGATATAGTGGTAGCGACAAGAATCAACCCCGTGTAACGCAAGTATGGAATAGACTAGTTGTCGATTCCTCTATACAAAAAAAATATCTCTTCTACAATGAATGAATAATATTGTACAAATAGGAAATTTCAATTCCTCAATAACTCAATTTGAATTGTACAGTGATGCATGAGACCTATTTGGGCTTAAATTAAAGCTCATATGCCCTATGTAGCCATGCAATCTCTTAAGAATGAGCTAACTAGCTCATAAATATCCCTTGATGAAAACTAGAGGATTAATTACCTAAAATCAATGATATTTTACATGCATAAATCATGCATGCTAAGAAGAAACTAAATTTAAAAATGGATGGAGATACCTTATTTTAATTTATGAAATCCAATTCCTTGTTTCATTGAATCCAATTTCAAGAACACAAACATGCAATATATGACCCTAAAACCAGGTGTAAAACAATAAAATTAAGGAATGTTCTTTCACTGGATACAAATAACATATTTACCCTTTAAATATAGATATGAAGTCCTCCCATCATTCATTTGGTCAAATTCATTGAAAACTAGACCATTAAGATCATGATACTTAGATCTAATGTCCATAGGTGAGATATTAATGCTAAGGAGAAGGTAAATGTGCTCTAAGCAGTATTTTCCAAAGAGTATTTTAACAATTCAAAGAGGTTCATAGTATCCAAAGGGGTATTTTTCTAGAGAAAAGGAAGGAGGGTTTGCAAGTAGGGGAGCATGTATCTCTTCCATATCTACAAGAAAAGTAGTGCGAAGGGGGTGATCAATATAATGGGACTACATGGAAGAGGAAAGGTGGATAATGGGGGAGTCCTCACAAGGAATATTAAAAATGGATTGACAGACATATAAGGGGGTGGGGGAAGAGAATGGAGAATCACTTTAAAATGGAGGGTTTCTTTCAAAATGAGGCATGTGAAAAAAATACATATTTCCAATTATTTACAAGGACATTTAGATTTGTTTCTAGTTACCCAATTCCTCCATCAATCTCTGCAACCAAATCATCTCCTTACTAGCCTCTGTAGCAGCAACATTCTCTGCTTCCGTTGTTGAAAGTGAAACAACCTGTTGCAATTTTGAAATCAAACTTACTCTTGTTCCACCTAGAGTAAACACATACCCTGTGGTGCTCCTCCTATTACCTTTATAACCAGTTAGATCGGCATCAACATATCCCTATAGAACAATGTATGGATCTCCAAAACATAATGCATGAGAAGTGGTACCTCTCAAATACCTGAGAATCCACTCTACTGCTTTCCAATGATCCTTACATGGAATATTAATATACCTGCTAACAACTCCCACTGGATGTGCAATATCTATTCTTGTGCACACCATGGCATACATCAAGCTTCCAACCACTGATGAATACAGAATCGTGGACATATAATCTATCTCTTCCTATGTCTATGGACACATATCCTTAGTTTGAAATGGCTCGATAAAGGTGTACTAACTGGTTTTTCATTCTACATTCTAAACCTTTGCAACACCTTTTCTATGAACTCACATTGAGACAATGTCAATTTGTGATTTCTTCTGTCTCTTGTTATTCTCATACCAAGGATTTTCTTTGCAACACCTAAGTCCTTCATCGCAAATGATTTAACTAGTTTTGTTTTGAGCACATTTATATCCTCAATGTTAGACCTGAGAACAAGCATGTCATCCATGTACAATAAAAATATAATATATCTTTCGTTATCTAGCCTCTTGAAATAAACGCAGTGGTTAGAATGACATCTATAATAACCTTGTTCTGTCATAACCTTAAAAAATTTAAAATACCACTGCCTTGGATCTTGCTTCATGCCATACAAGCTCTTATTCAACCTACAAACCAATTTATCCTTCCCTTTAAACTCATACCCCTGTGGCTGCTACATATAAATCTCTTCCTCCAAATCCCCATGGAGAAAGGATGTTTTTACATATAATTGTTGAAGATGCAAATATTTTACTGCCACTAGACTTAAAATAGTTCTAATTGAATTCATTTTAACAACAAGAGAAAACATTTCATCAAATTCTATACCTTTCTTTTGTGCAAACCCCTTTACAAAAAGTCTAGCCTTGTACCACTTCTTACCTCCATATTCTTCCTTCAACCTGTAGACCCATTTATTCTACAATGCCCTTTTTTCTGCAAGCAACTTAACCAGATCCCAATTCTAGTTTCTTACCAATGATTTCATCTCCTCATCCATGCCTTGCTCCCACTCCTTTCTAGTTTATACTTACATTGCTTCTTCAAAACATTCTAGTTCACCATAATCACTCATCAATAAATAATATAGTGAAGGAGAGAATAATTCAAGGGGTCTACTTAACCTAGTATATTTTCTTACAGTTTTTGGAGTTTCATGTACCTGTTGTTGTTCTTGATTCTCTAGTGCCTTTGGGACTTCATTTTCTTTGATTTCATCAAGTACTGTGTACTCTGTGTTTTTCTTTTCTACTTTATTTCCCTGCAACTGATCTTTGTACATAACCTTTTCATTGAATACTAAATCTCTAATCCTAAAGATTTTGTCATTTTCAAAATCCCATAAACGATAACCAAAATCATAAACCCTGTATCCAATAAAGGTAAATTTTTTGGATTTAGCTTCAAGATTTTTTCTATCATATTTATCAATATGGACAAATGCTTCGCAACCAAAAGTTCTCAGAAATGAGGATTTTACCTATTTTCCTGTCCATTCATCCTCTGGAATTCCACCATCCAAAGCGCTTGAAGGCCCTCTATTTATTAAATAAACAACAATGTTTGCAGCATCAACCCAAAACTGTAAGGGAAACCCTGCATGCAATCTCATAAACTTTGCATGCCCCATGATCATTCTATTCATCTTTTCTAACACACCATTTTCTTGTGGTGTTCCTGGGATTTTCTTCTCTCTGCGAATCCGATTATGTGAACAGTAACTGTCAAACTTTTTTCTGCAGTATTCACCTTCATTATTAGATCTAAGACATTTCAACCTTTTTCTTATCTCATTCTCAGTCAAATCTTTCCACTTCGTAAAAGTATCAAAATCATTAGATTTTTGTCTAATGCAATAAACTCAAGTTTTTCTAGTTGCATCATCAATAAAAGTACCATAATAACAAGATCCACTAAGAGATTGTACCTAAGCCAGTCCCCATACATCTGTATGGACAAGCTCTAACTTTTCACTCTTCTTTTGTTTCCCAACCTTGAGAAATCTAGGTCTGTTATGTTTTCCATAAACACAATTCTCATAGAATTCCAAACTTACTTGCTTCAAATCTAGAAGCAGTTTTGTTTAGTGGAGAATGTGCATCCCATTCTCACTCATATGGCCAAGCCTATGATTCCACAACGCCGCACCTGTTTCTGTGGAAGCTATAGAGATAGAATAATCAATATTATGAGGACATAAATATAATGTACCTACCCTATCTCCTTTTTCCATTACCTGTGATCCTTTAGTGATATTCCACCATGTTTCTCTAAACGTAGACAAACAGTCGCTATCTCCCAACTTCCCTGTTGAGATAATATTTCTTTTCATAGCAGGAATGTTACTTACATTCTTTATCATCCATTCACTTCCATTACTTAACTTAATTCATACCTTACCCTTTCCAACAATTTTACATGGTTCATCATCCCCCAATAAAACATGTCAAAAATTAACTTGAACATAATCATGAATGAATTTTGTATGGGGTGTAGTATGACATGAAACCCATGAATCTACTACCTAGTAATCACTAGTATTATCTAATTAAAGAATGAAAGCATCATGTAACACATCACCTACTACATTCACTTCCTGGGTAGTATCTTGCTTCCTGTCTCCTTTCTTCTTTGGAGCTATGTAGTAATTCTTCAGATGTCCTTTATTACCATAGTTCCAGTACTCTATTTTTCCAAATCTGGACTTGGATTTTCCCTTTTTAGACTTGTTGTGATTTCATGGATTCATTCCTCTCTAATTTTTCCTCCCTCTGCTCTCCATGGTCAAAGCATTACTTGATGTCTCACCTATTCTTTTTCTTCACGTTTCCTCACTGAGAATAACACCAACAACATCATCAAAATTAAGAGTGTTTAAACTAGGGACAGAGTTACTTACAACCATGACCAAGCTATTCCATCTTTCTAGAAATGAGCACAAGATTAGAAGAGCCTTATCCTCAACATCAAATTTCAGTTTTAGAGAACTTAACTAACTGGTAACTGTATTTAACTCATTTAAATTGTCAACAACATATCCACCATCCGACATATTCATATTAAATAAATGGTCCATTAAAATTACCTTGTTGGAAGCCGAGGGTTTTTTGTAGAGATTACCCATTTCTCTCATCAAACCCTCTGTTGTTTTTTCTTTCAAAATATTGAAAGACACTGACGAATCTAGGCACAAATGTATTTTTCCCAGTTCCTTTCTTTCAAGAACCTCCCATTATTCATCCTTCATAGTCATTAGTTGTTTTTCTTTTACTCCCATCAGTAGGTACATATCCTTCTGGTATAGATAAACCTCCCTTCAGATATTCCATAACTGGTAGTTTTGGAAGTTATATTTATTGACCCTAAAACTTTTTTCTTCCACCATTTCCCCCACTCGAACCAAGAACCCTTCTTCCCTATGAGTTTACCAAGTAAATAGACCTTTTCGCTTTAATACCAATTGTTAGAAAACCTAACCACCAAGGACTAATAGTTATACAATTAAATAATTAAACATGATGAAAAACACATTAAACACATTATAGAGAGATACATATATAACATGGTTCACCCAAATGATGGGATACATCAACACAGAAATTGCCAGTCCTTTTATTATCATCTAGAAATATGAAGGGATACAACCTGCAGCAATACCGCTACAGTTCCTCTTCACACTCTCACAGTCTCTCTCACACAATCACATAGATTGCTTACAATTCCACAATACAATACAATACCATACGCAACCGTATTACAATGATTTTCTTTTATAAGGGAAATACCATGGGAAAATACTATAGTTAACATAATACCATGGGTCTGCAAAACTGTTGTCCAGCAAACATCCCAACAAAAATTCTCGGGGCTCTGCCTCTAAACCCCCATTTTTTGGGGGCATTTTGTAACAACCCCAGAAGACCCATTCAATAAAAAATCTCATGCACTATCAAAACAACTTATAAAATTTATACAACCATACAAACTGCTGTGAGTTTAGATTAACTATGGAGATGTACGTACAACATCGTTAATCACCTATGGCACACGCATGTATGTAAATCATAATCTATGACAAAATATTTTATACATTTTCCCTTTTTATCAATTATTTAGGGTTTAGCTTTTCTTGGGAAACATGACATTCCTACCTATGCTCGTCATAATAAAAATATCATAACCTATACGATTCATCCTTATTTAAATACCCATTTGTCCTCCCATACAAGAGTATTCATATCCATTTAAAATACAATTCAATATATAATGACTTGAAACCTCTTAACTAAACTGTGGGTCTCTCTAGGTTGTTATTGTTTTCAATAATAAATCTTCATAACAACTTTATCTTCAATGGTGAAAAGTTATAGAATTATCCTCTCCTTAAACGGATGTGCTCTTTTGAACAATTGTTCATTAGTTATCACTAACTAATGAAATATTAGACTTAGTACTTCAATTCCCATCCATAGCATATTGTTTACAAACATTTGATCCACAATATAATAGTTTTGTTAATGACAGTATATGAATGTAATTTATTGAAGGATTTTCAATAAAATTATTATTCCAAAACCTTAAGAGGCGTAGTTCACCAGCCTTTCATAATTAGTGCATTTAAACAATTCAGTGTGCAGAAAAATCTTTAAGATAAACCAACTACCTTTATAATCTATCCTGTCATCAACAATATTATAAATACACATCACCATTCAAGGAAAATAACACATTTAGGCATGCAAGGAAACACAACACATTTAGACATGAGTATAAGAGTGACACACCCATGTACGTGGTTCACCCAATCCTTGGGTTACGTCCACCAAAATTGTTGCTTCATAAAATTATTTATCCAAAAATGGTTACATTAAGCAACAAACTTTGTTTCCATACATTATTAATTCTTAAAGGATCCCTCTGAGAGAATTTCGCTGAGCTGTTCCCTACTACTATCAAGCTACTACCGAACAAATTCTTCCGGTATGATTACAAGATTCTTATCAAAATCAGCATGTTAATAGATTTCAACAATCTAGGTGTTAATAGGTGGAACTTGCCAATGCGGATCACTCCATTGCAATATTATGGGCATGCAAAATATTCTCTGAACCAGATATTCTCTAGCCATAACTATGGACTTCACGAACCAGCAATAAGGAATTTAATCCCAATTCTAAATTGCTTTATATTCAGCATAACCAAACAACTTCATCTACAAATACCTACTTTTACCAAAATTTAAGATATGACACTTATAGCAACCAACAACCATAGTAGCATATAATCAATGCATGCATATGGTAGACAGACAACACCAGACCAACAACTGCATAAATACAAAACCCGACAAACTAACAACTATGTGTAAGTCCAAACCCAGCCAGATCTCATTGAATATTTACATACATGTTCCAAGAACTAAGCATAAACCCAATATATTTGTATCATATTTTCATCCAATTCATTCCTTTTTAAGGAATGGTTCTGATTTTTCTCATTCTGGGAGTACTGCGATTGAACATAACCAGCTTACAATACTCAAAAGCATATCCCTTCCACTGTGGGAGGACCAAAGCCGCCCAATACTTACACCTAGTCCCAACCACATGAAACAACTGACTTGCACACTTGCACCCGGAAAATGCATCTATGGAGGGTTTCAACCTGGTGCGGTATGAAACACCCTCAATTAACCATGACCTTAAAACCCATTGACAATTAAATTCATTTTTTCAATTTTGATTTCTATGATGCTCCTTGAGACTAAGAAAGTTTCGAAGGATAACAGGAAAACACGATAATCATAAACTGCAAAACGGGAGACTTACTCTCAACCTCTCTTAACACAAGTAGGAACGAAACTAGTTATCTTGCCTACACATAATATAAACCTTGGCATGCTACTCATGACATTCGAAACCCTAAACAATCTATCGACAACAACAAAACATGCAAACCAAAGCATAAGGGACTCGAAAGTCCATCTAATGTAAATGATACACAAAAATTAGGGAAATCTCCTTCAATCTCCCACGCCACTGATACACATGAATATTTTAAAATAACCCAAGTATACCAATTCAATACTAACCCTGATTGTGAATCAGGACCTGCAGAAAAAACAATAGGTAGATTCATTTGGAAAGAGCAAAAATCCAAAATGGCAAGATTCATGTCGTAATCTCTGGAGGTCTTTGAAAAAAATACCACTATGACTTCAAATGATTCATTTCGAATAATTATGTTGAGTCTTGGCTATAAAAACCCTTAATCTCAAATACCTAGGTATCATTTTAAAGGCAAAATCTAAAATGGGTATAAAAGTACTATAACACTCAGTGCGCATCTGAAAACTCTGAGATTTGGCGTCTATGCTGATGAAAGTTAGGGCTTTTCTATGTAGCCAACCCCGAACGTGTGGAGAAATTCCAATATCATCCCCTACTGTGGATCAGGAGTATGATCCCAAAAATAGTAGACTATTTATAAATTAATTACGGAAAAAAATACCATGGGAATGGTTTGCAAGGAATAGAGAGAGCTATTGGCATAACTAGGAGCCGCATAATATCACTAAAATATCAGCTGTAAACCCTAGTTTTGAGATTCCTTGAAATAACCACCTATGAGGGTTTTAAACAGTATACCAAATCACATTTATAAAAGCTGATATGTGTATCAATTTCTAGAGTATAACGACTAGGTATGAATCACACACTCTAAGGCTGCAATATATTCAGGCCCTGGCAAAAATGATGTCTACAATATATACACGAAATTTGGATTTACTTGCAGGAATGACATCGCATACTTTTGGAGTCGAAACCGTGTGTCAATTCGCTTACCTTAGAGCCGAAATGCACCATTCAGATCAGGAAGCAAGGTTTCTCCATGCTCTAACTTGAATCCCCAACATATCATGCATAGGTCTAAGGTCTCTTTCCAAAAACACTGGTAACCTCCCTCAATATACCACACAGAGGATTGTTAATACCGCTCAAAACTTGATGCTCATATAGGGCGTAAAAGTTGTCCCTTAGACTCATTTCATGGCTTAATAAATAGCCAAAGGAAAATGGTCTTCATTCCCTGAAATGAGCAAGGTTTTCCCCAAATCAAGGTGTAAATTTATGCCACTATTTGTGCCCATGCAGGTTTCCTTTAGTTTTGTTGACAACTAAATTAATTAGGGGCATGCATCCAGCTCCACCAGCCTGTTCTTGCTCACTCTCCCAAAGATATCTCTTTTAACTAAATATAAAGCTAATACGATTAGGTATACTTAGGTATACTTATGCTCAAGGAGATACTTCTCAATTATCCTTATCACGGGTAAGCATACCTTAATTACAAGTTATTTGTAGTTCACCTATTTGTTGGGATTATCCATTACTTATAAGGGGATCTTTTAGTAAAATATATTTCAACTACATTTTACTCACCCTGCTGCCAATTGTAGGTTTTTTCCTAATGTCAATTAATATATGTTTGTGAGTGTGTGTGTGAGTGTGTGTGTGTGTGTATATACGTATTTACTTCATATATCCCTCGTATATATGTCTCATACTGTAAGAAACTATATACTAGTCATTGTTTTTAAGTCTCCTAAGTTTCCACTTAGATAGTTAACTTATATAAGCTGCAAGGATTGTTTCTAGTGGGGCCTTGGCATTGAGCTCCCCACCCAAACAAGTACAATAAAATCCTAAATTACAAAATATCTAGGGTATGCGAGAGGGATGTTACATCCTTTCCCCCTTAGAAATAACACCGTCATTGGTGTTTTTGTTTTCAACCAATTTGTTACTTCTCATGGGTCATCTTTCTTGGCCCGTCTCTTCTATTTTGATTCCCCCTTCGCAAGTTGCCCTTTTCAAGACTTGTAGATTTCATGTCACAAGATCGGGTCTTTCAAGAATTTATCTTAGTAAAACATGTCAAAATTTTATAATTCAACATACAAGATAAACAGTGGGTCCCTTTTTGACACCATAACTGGAATTATGAAAAACATTTTTTCTATTATTTTTAATAACATGTAGTTATTTCTCAATAATGTACTTGATTTATAAGAAAATCCATTTGGGGACTTAACTACCCCTTCACCTAAGGTAATCCTTTCTTCATATTTACGCATTAAGACATGTAGCAGTCTAGATACTTGGAAGAACTCGTTAACATGCCTTTACATTCATTATGTTTTCCAAACTCTCCCTTTGAGTTCTTTTTCAATTCTTGTGTGGTCTTACAAAAAAAATTTGAGGTTACTCTCCCTTTTGACCACTATTCAAAAGTTTTCTCCTCAGTGACATCAAACAATGTCCTATCTTCTAGATGTCCAGTTTTTCCTAGGTCTTTTCTTGCCACACCATATGCCTAAAACCAATGTGCTCACGCAACAATCACTTGCCTAACACCATTGTGATCTTGCAGCATATATGCCTAACACCAATATGCTCATGCGACAATCACTTTCCTAACACCATGGTGCTCCCGCAGCATTCTAAATTTTTTTTCTTGTTCATATTTAGTATAAATTTCAACTTTGACTATTTGTAACACACACTCCTTGCTGCTTACCATGAATTTATTGTTATTGTCCCAATTCATGAATTTCCTACACGGTTAGTCAAAGAATCTATCAATAACCCAAAATTTCATTAATTAATCATTAGAATTTTCTAAGTTGCAGCGATTTTAATCATCATTCAGAAGTTATATAACCCTATAAATCATCTAGAAAAATTACTCCTTACTCATTTCTGAGGAATTGAGTGTAACTTATATACGTAGGAGGATTTATATACCGTAGTGCATGTCGATTGCAACAATGGTCATAATCTTAGTGAAGCCTGCAATGTCAGTATATAAACAACATCATCCACAGTTAATCCTTGGTTTATAAAACCTCAAAATTTGACAATTTATAATAAGTAGAACATCACCAATTCTTAACCTTATTATTTAAGGTAGCGGACATTTTTACTAACACTTAATTCTGACTGATAGTGTTCCTAGCATATCCTATGATGTTAGCATATAACATTAAACAACATTCATAAAATATCTATATCTTTAGACATCCATGATCAGCTATATTTGGATAATTACTAGTGAAAGGATATTCCAAATTTACACCACATTCATGAGTGGCAATACTAGGGACATGGAAATTCCAATAACATCAGTAATCCAAGGTAAAACAAAGTAAACTGCCTACCATAATTTCATACCTTAACTACTTATGTCATATCTTTCAACTTTTCTAGTTCACCATAATGAGAGCCTTTATATATGTGCACTCTGTCTGTACAACCAGTAACATTAGGCACAACACATCATGCTATTTACCTTAGTTGTATTGTAGTCCAAGTTCATAAGAAGTCTAGTTTTCCTTTTCCCTTTCTTGAAGAAATATTGTAAGGAATGTTGTCTTTCTTGTGAAAATGCATAAGAAGATCAATAAGACCAATGAAAATGTATAAATAGCTCAATAGTCTTTATGTGCATAACCCAATTTCTTGCACACTAAAGGATACATTATAACAGTGGTATTATTGTAACTAACTTGAGCTCTTTTCCCAACAACTCTGAAATTCAAGTCCTACCTTTACTTAGCACCCATTTAGTACGCTAATGGTATTCAGCATTCACAAGTTAATCAACAACTTTTGATAAAGAAGTTAACATTTACTTTATGAGAATTTATTGTTACACATAGGTTTAGAAACCAAATAACATTCACTTCTCTCATCATTCACTTATTATGTTTAACAACTAACCACTTCCAGGTTTATTATTTCACGATAGCTAGACTAGATTAACAATAACAACACATAATTCTTTCTTGTGACATATGTATTTAGGACCCAAAGTTGTATGCTAGTTATCTGCATACATATAGGTGAAAGGGTCTTGTTCAAAACTAATGGACCCAAATCTTGAGAACCATTACTTCCTCCTACCTTTGATCTAAATGGGAAATCAATAAATTTGTTTTGGCTATCATTTAGTCATGCACCTCAACAAAAGTATTCCATTACCAACATCTATATGCAATCATAGTCGTTCGACTAACATGTACCGATGTATCCATACGATTTAGTGCAATTATTTGTTCATCGTTTACATGAAAATCCAAATGTAAGGAGGTGTTTCCTATTTTATATAATGTTAGTATTCGTAGCTTTTACTCCAATAACATTTATTTGATACAATTTGTGTTTTGTATAATCTTGACAATATAATATATGCCTTTAGCATAGCTACTATCTTAGCATCACTTACCTTTGTGCTTAAACCATTTTACTATATGTGATAGTTTGCGGCTAATATTTTAGAGAGTTTCAAGGGTAATACAGCTACTCCTAAATGATCAAGTTCCCTTTAATAGATACCTTGCTATCTTCAAGGAATTTAGGTAAGTTATATATATGTATATTTACATATACATATACATATACATATACATATACATATACATATACATATACATATACATATATACATATATATATATATATATATATATATATATATATATATATATATATA
>LPNX010572590.1:3463-202950 GCA_001517045.1 Pseudotsuga menziesii
CTTCAATTGGATTCTTTAGGTCATATTCTGATTTTTGTTCTTCCCTTCAAATAGCTTGAAATTCCATTCTGCAACCCCATTCTATTGTGGATTATAAGGAGTTGACAACTCCCTCTTAATTCCTGCTTCTTTGCATAGCTCTTTGAATTCATTCGAAGTGAATTCTCCACCATTATCTGATCGAATGGTATTGATCTTCTTTTCAATATGGTTCTTGATCAAGGCTTTGTTTTTAATAAAGTAAATCCATGTCTTTCTAGAAAAATCATCAATAAAAGAAACATAGTATGCATACCCGCTTAGTGAGTTTGATGACATTGGACTGCATACATCGGAGTGGATGATTTCTAGAATGCCTTTGGCTTTGCTTTTGCTGCTAGGAAATGTCTTCTTTGTATTCTTCCCTTTCGTACATCCTTTGCAAACTCCATCATGCTTTGTTTGGAATGCAATAGGTAGTGCTCTGTAGTGCACATGTGCAAGCCTTCTATTCCAAAGCTCATTTGGCTCTACCGTATCATGGATCAAGGCTTGTTCTGGATGACCCTTCAATTTGTACAAGCCTCCTTCTTGTTCTCCAATCACTGCCGCATCATCAATTTTCTTTCCTTTTGGCCACATGATGACTTGACCATCGATGAATGCAACCCACATTCCTTTTGCATCCAAGGATGAAATGGATAGAAGATTCTTATTAAGTCCTGGAACACACAATACTTCTTTCATTGTTAGAGAATTACCAGAGTCTAGCTTGTATGAAGATTCCCCACTACTTTTTATTGGATATTGGTAGTCATCTCCTAGTTTCACCTTGTGAGGTGATTCATGTCTAACAGTCTTACAAAGGATTCCTTGAATCACGTCATATGTTTGGAAGCCCCATTGTCTATAAGCCAATCATCATTTCCATGAGTAATGTTATCTGTGAGAGTTGATATCAGAACATATTCATCCTCGCTTGAAGAATCTTCACTTTCATATATGGATCTCTTTCTGGATGGTTCATCATCCTCTGCAGCATGAGCATGATGTCTTCTTTGGCCTCGTCTCCCTCTGAAACTGGAACCTCTATACTCATGTAGGTGTCCAATCCAGTTTCTTCAGAGAGATCAAATACTTCTATGCTTGGAAGTTGTCAACTTCACCAAGCTATTGTGATAGATCATATTGAAATGAGAACCTCAAATGGAAATACAAAAGATTAGATCTTACCGATTTGAGGTGTCCGTCCTTGTCTCGTAGTTCGCTGATCTAGGGTTTGTCGCAGAAACCCTAATTTTCAAAACTTAGAAACTTTGAAATATGATTCGACAAACAGATAGATCTCTTCAAATGGAGCTGTCCAATGTACTCCTTTTCTGAAAATAGTGGAGGGAAGCTTTCGAAACAGGAAGCCCTAAATTACTGATTTCTTCTGCAGAAATGCTTGTTACTGTTTCTATGATATCTCCTAAATTACTGATCCTCTATGTCTGAAATTTCTCTCTAAGGTAACCTCACCTTTCCTTGATCCAACACCGTAGGTTTCATCAGAATTGGTTTCACCATTTTGGATTTATGATCCTTTTCCCAAGGTGACCTGTTATAGAACTTTTCATAACAGCGAAGTTGTACGGCATGCCACATGTCACTGGTTCATCTTCTGAGTCTGATATTCGAACCACCGAAATTAAAGTCCGTGCCCTTTCTGGAAAATCTTCATGAATTCCATTTGGACCTCTGTAGCTCAATATATTGCAGATCTCCCCAGATGTCATGTTCAGGGATGAATTCTGGAAGAGGATGGAACCCTAACTTGGAGAGATCATATCTCCTGGAGTACGGTGAATCTGAGTCTGATTTTTGGACACAGGCTTCGTCAGGATTTTATATTGGGTCCCTACAATTTTCATCTTCTGAGACTTCGCCAATCTCAGAATATAGCGACTTTACCAAAACCTATCAGTTTTAGTATTTAGGGTTTCTCCTAGCTCAAGGTCAAACTAGGGTTTGACTTTCCTGGAGTTTTACCCAACCAAATTTCTTGATCCAGGTCTCTAAACTTCGGTTTTGATGAGGAGAATAACCCTATGCTGGTCTCACTCAAAAATTCATCTTCTGTAGAAAGCCCTAATTTCCGCATCGAAGACTGAAAATGCTCGGAATCAAATTCCGCTTCGACAGAAAGATGCGCCCTTCAATGGGGAGTCATCTTAGCATACTTTTGCTGAAAATATATGGAAGAAGATCCAAAAAATAGGAAGCCCTAGTTCCTGTAGCTGCACAATGTCTTCTTCTCAGGTTAGCTCTGATACCATGTTAGTTTTTCATCACATTTAAGCTAGCATTATGATCTTAGGAGCTTTTCACTGAGAGAATAACAAGCACAGCAATAAAACACAAGCACATCACAAGAGACAAGAGACACAAAGATTTTTCCTCAAGGAAACCATAAAGGAGAAAACCCCGCAACTTCCTCTAAGATAGAATCAACACCAAAACAGTAAGAGATCTCCCAAAACAACAGTAGTCTTCTGTCTTCTGTCTAGTCCCAAAATTTCCTTCTCCAGTAGTGCGCCACACTTGGGAGAGTAAGTGATGTATTTCACAAGTGATAAATAGAGAGACTCTCACTCTCTATTTATATTCATCCGTTCACTTGAATTGCCCTTTCACACGTAGGCTCAACCTAATAATTACTACTCGAGCCTACACCTTAATTAGTGTATAATAACTCAAGTGCCCCGAAACTGTGGGGACTTACCTAATGACTTGATATGACTTGATTACATTATTAATCCTCCCGATCAGAACATCAGGGCATGACCACATGACTCAAATACATAATAGAGACATCCCGGAATAAACATCGGGTTACAATATATAAGATACATAGAAGAATACATTCCGAAGTTACATATACATCAACAAAAACAACAATGGGGTGCTAACTATGTTGTCCCATGTTATGCAGGCTCTACTACTGGACTAGTGCAAAATGCATGTAGAGATGGTTAATGCACCAATATCCAATAAGCTCAACCTAATGGTAAATTCAAGTGGATAAAAGGTTCAAATGCATCATAATAGAGGGGAGTCCTAAACCTTTATGCAAGTTTTTGAATATTCCTGACCGGATCGAGGAACATCCAAAAAATGATCTCTAAGAAACCATGAATCCAAATGAAATTATTCTCTCTAAGAAACCACTATACCAAGATCATATCCAAGAAATATAAAAGCAAAGATCTAATATATGTCACTTTCATAGAAGTGTTTTAACTTCAATATTTTCCACAATAGTGATAACCAAGGAAGATTTTACCAATAAATACTCTATAGTGCCAAGTCCTGAGGACCTACAAAGAAGATTAGAATCATGAGGAAGATCAAAGTTGAAATAAGTAATGGAGTGTACAGGAACATACCCATCATCATGGTAGTTGAAAAATCTACAAACATAATAAAACTCATAAAGGACACCAACTTGCGGTGCAATGGCGGAGTCCAAAGACTCAAGAATGCCAATGTCTGAGGATCTATAAACAATGATATCATGCTCAAGAGGAAAATATGGGTTGGATTTGATTGCGACTGGTTCCAGTACAGGGATATGATTTTAAGAAAGGATTTCGATATCCAAAGGAATGTAAAATTTTATCATAGAATTTAGGAAAACTTCATTTGAAGGAAGTTTATCTTTAGAGATAGAACACATGTCCAAACATTTACTTGGATCAATATGGTGGAGAACAGGCTCCAATGCCCACATTGGATGGTTCATCTAATTAATTACCAAGGTCACGTCCCAAGAAGTTAAACATGAAAAAAGAGGTTGCTTCTCAGTAGCAATTGGAAAAAAAGGATATGTTTCCACATAATTCACTCATGGTAGGGTAATGTGTACTAAAACACTAGGAATGGACAAAGGGTAGGCTTGGTCGAAATTTGGGTAGTGAAAGGGATTAAAAAATTCAAGCTAATAAATAGTAAAAATGCTTTCGTTGTGAGGAAAATGCATCACACAAAAGAGTGTATACATCAAAGAAATCATAACATATACATAATCATACCCGAGGAGCATATGGAAGTCTAATGAGCCCTATATAACCACAAAATCAACAAAGACAATTTTTTAACACGAAGTAATAGGAAAATGAGGGACAAGTCCCAAAGGTTCACAAAGTATTATATCCAAAGCTAATGGATAATTAATAGCTGAAATAAGGTTGGTATAACCCACACCACTCCAAGCATGTGCATATCAAATAGTAACAGAGGTTCCTTCATCTATAATGAGCCAATGAGTTGTACTGCTTCTAACTTTAACTCTTATAAGTAAGGGTGTATACAAAGGAAGATGAGGTGTATATAGAATATTCCAATCCAATTAAATGATCCTATATATTTGAAGGGGTTCATTCAACATGGATGGAGTTCCACCTTTTCTCGAAAACATGAATGGGTAGTGATGATGACTTCAGTGATAGACACAACATTCTCTAAAGGAAGTGTAGGATCAATCAAATATTCCATGGATTCGACCACTTGATTCTTATCAGTATCCAAATGAAGAGTGGGATTGACCAAATATTTTATTGGTTCAAACACTTCATCAAACAAAGGTTGAAAAGAATGTTGGTAAATTATATATATGCAGGAGTAGAATATCCTTGAGACATGGACCACACTCTTTGTACCTTTAGAATAACAAGGCATAGGTGAGTAAGGTGACCTCCCTTACAAAACTTACAAGGGAACTTAATCATGTGTCCTAGATGTTTATAATTATCAACAATATCAATATGTTCAACATGACTTGCATTGGATAACTATTTTTCCAATCATCTTCTCTACAAATCTGGACCAAAACCCCCAGCAGGAGTTAGTTCAAAAATCAAAATTTGAATTTGAAGAAACTAACCTCACAGATAGATGCACCTTATCAAGGCGATTTGAGGAGAGGTGAGTTTGAGTCAAAGTAGTGTCTTGATCAACACGAAAATTTCTGCAGCAACAAAATTAGGTCAAATTTGAAAATTCTTGGAATTGAGTTATTCCTTCACCAAACGGTGCTCCCTCCTTAGAGAGGAATTCCCAAGGCTATTTTATTTCGAAAAAGTTGAGTAAAGTCTTTGAAATATGTAACCATAGTTCCGGCAGAGATCCGACAGTGTTCCAGCAATGACTTCTTCTAGCACTGCTATGATACCATGTTAGTTTTTACAAGATTATAGAAGTATATATTATTTGCAAATAAACAAAAGGATATCTAGAAGAAAGACAAAGAAAATAAAAAAATAACACAATAATTTATCCTAGGAAACCTAATCAGGAAAAAACCAACAAATCTTCATATAGAGATAATGATTTTCTAAGAACAGAGAGAAAGAGAGAGAGAGAGAGAGAGAGAAAATGTTTCTCACATATATAACCCTAGAAAACACTATCCTAGACTACTGGAGCACACCTTTTCTGTCTGAGTGAGTAGCTATGAATCTGTGTAATAATGAGGAGGGGAACCCCCTATTTATAATGATTTTCCAAGTGGAAAATTCACTGGGGTGGACATGTCAGCTTGACTGGGGCATACCTACCTTGGGAAAATACAAATTTATTTTATTGTTATTCTTTTTCTTTACTAATATTTCCCTAGGGTTTACATTGAATATGTCTATGGTTTACATAAGTATTTACATAACTATTATCTCCCATAGGAGTTACAATAAGAATATGTTTTGAAGTTGCACAAGTTCCAACATTAACCACTAAATCACTAGTAATACCATGGTTCATTACGATGGAACACCAAATACAATGGTCTTCATACAAAACCCTAATTGACTCATACTTGGTCAATAATGGTTGGAATTACCTTTTAACACTTCCCCTTAATGACAACTGTCAATTAAATGAGAGAACTTATTTTCATCACTTCCCTTTAATTTATACCATACTGCCTCTATGGGATTACATAAAAAATAAAAAGAGGTATGTTGATTTATGTATCAGCTAAGATTACATTTCATTCAAAAACTTCATCTTTACTTTCTTCCTTCATGTGTACTTGGACTACTTCATGTTTTTCTTCTTGATCTTTATGTTATGTAGGTGTTCTCCAACGTATTTTTTAGCTTATGCAAAATAAATAGTTTCATTGCTTTTCATTAATACTGCAACATAGTGCAAGTATTCTTCTTCTTTTGTTTCAACATGTTTTATCTTGTTGTCCACTTTACCTGAACACTGGAAATATTTTTCATAATCTTCAAAAACATGAATATATTTCATCTCTTCTTGGAGAGCATTCACATCATCATGTTCCTCATCTTCCTCTTCTGTTGTTTCAATGACAACTACTTCATCATTCTCATTAACGGTTGCAACTTCTATGCTCCTATCAACTGTATCTTTCTCTAAGAGACTCACATCGTTGGGCATAACTACATTGACAGGTTTTTTTACTTTGTCATTATAAAACACAACTGGATCAACAAAATTTGTTGGGCTTACATGGTCATTGGCTACCTCATAATCACAGTCTTCTTGACTGTCTTCGACTTCACTATGGGATTCCTACTGGCTTGCAAATCCACCTTCTTCTACAACCGGTTCCTCTTCACTAAAATTTTATTTTAGTATATCCCATGCTTTCTTTGGAGTAATAAATTCTGCAATGATATGAAAAATCGAATAATCTATATTGTTTTGTATGAGACCTAAGGAAACAACTTGTCTTCTTTATTCCTAGAACTTTGTCAAAGTCTCATGCTTCTAGATCAATAGGATCCTCTTCAACTAAAAAATGCCACAAATATTGTGAACTTAACAAATTTCTTATTTTTAATGCCCATAGATCATAATTGTCTCCATCAAAGGAATTTCATAATCCTACTAGTGTTTGGAAAATTTCTTACCTCTTCAGTCTCTTATGTAGCTCCATCATCTCCTCTGGTAGCTCCATCTTCAAGATTCAATCTTCTCCAAATATGATTTGTCTGTGTGCTTCCCACTTTATGAAAAAACACGATGCTTGGATCACGTCCAAAATGGATCTATAGATATGAAGCAAGATCTTGCATTTTTATACAATGTCGCAACTTCTAGAGCTAGCACAGAGTGACACACAATGCGTCGCGCAAAAATGCGCAAGTGAACAATGATTGCCACACTTTTCCAGAACAACTTATGCCACATTATTGCCCTTTTTCTTAACAACAGGAGAGGCAATGCCTCACTTTTCCTTAACAACAGGTTAGGCAGTACCTCAATTATCCTTAACAATTGGCAAGGTAGTGCCTCACTTTTCCTTAACAAAAGATGCAATAGTGCCTCACTTTTCCTTAACAATAGGCATGGCGATGTCTCACTTTTCCTTAATGACAAGCAAGGCACTAAAAGTATGTCATAGTTCCCAACATGGATAGGGTGCCATAGTGGTCCAATGGGGTAAAAAAATAATTACACTGGTTTTTCATGTTGTGAAAAAAATTTCACGCAGATGTGTTTTTGACCATCTAAACCAGCAACCTCCAATGGATGTGAGATCAGACCTATGTGCTTCCACTTTGTGAAAAGTCTTACCAAAACAGACTTATGGAGCATGGATCAGATTCACTCCGATATCGTGATAAAGAACATGAAGCATGAAAGAAGAAGTACACGGTATGGGAAATGGATTTCCTCCTCAATATTAACACAAGTATATATAGTATTACATGATTAACCACTAAACTGTTAGTAATACTATGGGTCATTACAATGGAACACCAAATAGCATGGGCTATCATAAAAAGCCCTAATTGACTCATACTTCGTCAATGACGGTTAGAATTACCTTTTAACAACTTGTTGTTGGGATCTCTAATGAAATAGATGTTAATACTAAAATATCATTGGGAGAAATATCCATCTCACACATTTACAACATAAGAAATTCTAGTGCATATGAGCTAGCAGAAGCAAAGTTTAGTATGTAGGCAAAAAGTTGGTATATTATAGAGATTTTAGATGAGTGCTCATCAAGTTACTACCATTATCCTTTCCATGATGCATTTGGAGAAAACTGAATAGTTGTTTTTTTTATCTAGCTTATGCTCATTGGCACACTATTTTGGTTTTATCCTAATGACAAGTTTCTTACAAGAGTATTTAATTGGCACATCAGAATGCACAATTTAATAGAATATGGATCTTTATTCAAAAAAAATTTACTTTTGTTTTTTGAAAATATTAGAATATGTATTATGTGGATATATGATATATTGTATAAAACTCAAAATACATTAATGAAGTGATTTATGAACATTTTTGGACCAAACTTGTTTGGTATCTAGAAGACATGCTTTTTCAGGCATCTAAGAAATGAAACAATTTTTAGGAATATAAGAAATGTAACTATTTTTCATTAATATAGTTATGGTTTTGAACCAAACTTGATTGGTATATAAAGCCAAATACATTGAAGGATACCAAGAGTAAATCTAAAAAAATGGAGGGCCTGTCCTTATCCCGCACATCCACAAACTCTTTAATCTAGCGGTCAAGCAAGGGTTCCCTACACCTTGAATTCAAAGCCTCATTATTCCTATTTTCAAAAGTGGCCATAAAAATGACCCCTCTAACTATCGGACTATTATGATTAGCCCTCTCTTAGCTAAGCTATATGGTATTGTCTTGAAAAAGAAGATCAATGGATGGCTAGAAATGGAAGGTAAGTGGGATAAAGGTCAAGCAGGTTTTAGAAGGAATCATTCAACCATAGTGTAATGAACAAAATATATATAATAAAGAATCACTAAATAACTATTATATAATTAATAATAACTATTAAATATCAATATTAATTATTAAATATTAATACATATTGATATTAATAATTGATAATTAATAATTAATAAATAGTTATTAGTAGACAATTCTAAAATGACGCATCCTTTTATGGATAGTATCCAAGTGCCTTTACAATTAATATATATATGGCACTCACTTTGTAATCTATCATCAATTTATATATTATTATGGCTTATTTAATATTCCAAGTCTTTTGATAATATTATTTGTGTAAGCGAATAATTTATTCACTTCAAGTGGTATCAGAGCCTCGTTGGCTAGATCCCGGCCTTTGGCCATATTTTTGGCTTTTAGCCATCACCCAGGGTTTCCTTGAATTTTTGGCCTTTGGCCATCTATAGGAAGAAAAGAAAAAAAAAAACAATTACACGAAGAAGAAAAAAATATATTAAAAAAACAAAACATTCCGCTGCAAAAATTAAAGAAGTGATAAACTATATATATATATATATATATATATTATATTAACAAAAGAAAAAGAAAAATGTAAAAAAAAGAAGAAAAAAGGAAAGAAAAAAGATAAGAAAAAGAAAAGATAAAAGTAAAAGGAAAAAAAAGAGAGAGGGTAAAAGTGAAACCACATGTGGTTTCTTAAATTGGGTTTGATTTTGAATATAAAAGTGCAAAATAATTACTAGTAAAGATCAAGTGAGATTTGAACTTAGGTGGGGAATGTAACACTCATTCCTCCAAACCACTCAATCTACTCACATTTTACAAAACTTAAGGGGAAAAAAAAAAGATAAAAATGGTGCATAATAATTGCTACTAAAAAGTAAGTGAGATTTGAAATTAGGTGTGGAAGGTAACACTCATTACTCCCAACCACCCAATCTACTGACATTTTTACAAACTATTGGAAAAAAAGAAGGAGATAATGATTAAACTTCAAAGAAAACTCAAGAATATGGATTTTAATATTGAAAAGAAGCAAAATTTTCCTATCACCTTACAAAATAATGTTTCAATATTATTTAGAATTAAAGGGACACTTGTAGGGAAGGATATCACCATTTCTATCGCACCTACTGAAAGAAATAATTATATTAGTACTGAATTCGCTAACCATTTAGTGATTCTTGAGTCAAATATTAGGGAAGAGCTAGGCTTTTTGGACAAAAAAGAATTGAAATAAGTGGCTTACAACTGAGTGTTGGAGATTATATGGTCACATCGAAATTCATTGTTAGTTCCTTATGGAGATTTGATGGTGACATAATTTTGGGTTTACCCTGGATAAAAAACATTGGGGACTTTCATCTTAAATGCCGAAAAGAAGTTTCTGACATTTTCCTATAAGCGAAAGAGAATCACATTTCAAGATATTACATTGAAGTCAGAAATAAAACCTCCAACATCTGAAGAATTCTAGGATATATCAGAGATGATTTCACAGGGTAATCGAAAGTCAGAATAAAAGAAGGAGAAAGAAGTTGAAAAAATTGTCGCTAGTAAGGATGAAGAAATTACTTGTTTGAAGAATCATAGTCAAGACTTGATTGCACAAATTAAGAAATTAGAAAAGGGAAAACAGATCACAAGAGGAAATCCAAGAGGAATTCCACCAAAAGGAAGTGGATCTCCAAAATGATTTCAATAAGAAACTATTACAAAAAAATGAAGAAAATTCTCGCTTAAAAATTTTGAATCAAGGGTTGACTAAACAAATAAAAGAATTAAAAAATGAGAAGTTAAAAAAATCCTTAGATTTATTATCAATTAGTAAATCACAAGAATCACAAACAATTAAAGTTTCTACATGGGTTCCACAAACATCTCGAATACCTTACCGTCACCCAAATCACAGAAGTCAATACAACCGACATCAAATTAAAGCAGAAACGATGACTAACTCAATAGAGAATTCATCAAAGGCTCAAATTCAAAAATCAGAAAAGGGAAGCAATGCAAATCTCGTCAAAGTTCAAAAGAACAGTCTTATTGTCACATTGCTACAAGCATCAACAGAAAATGGTTCCGAAAAACAATTACAAAACTCGTTAGAAGCACCAAAAGTTGAAGTTCCAATAAACACTTCACAGGTGATTCGAGTTCCTTATCACGATCCGAATCACAACAGTCATTATGATAGATGAAAAAATCAAAAGGAAAATTACCAGTATTATTCCTACAAAGAGGAAAGACAAAATCAACAACTCTCGACAATCGATCCGTAAATAATTCCGTTAAGGGTATATCTCGGATGGATGAATTCACAACTGAGGCAACATTTCCACACAATGTTTAAAAGAAAGTATCATCTTATTTTGTGAAATGTTGCAACTACCAACACACAATGTCATGAGAAAGCGTTACGAGCTAGAACAAGGGATAAAGTCTTCCATAATTGTGCTTTGAGGACAAAGCAATTCTAAGGGAGAGGCAATGTAATGAACAAAAATATACATAATAAAGAATCACTAAATAACTATTATATAATTAATAATAACTATTAAATATCAATATTAATTATTAAATATTAATACATATTGATATTAATAATTAATAATTAATAATTAATATATAGTTATTAGTAAACAATTCTAAAATGACGCATCCTTTCATGGATGGTATCCTAGTGCCTTTACGCTTAATATATATATGGCACTCACTTTGTAATCTATCATCAATTTATATATTATTATGGCTTATTTAATATTCCAAGTCTTTTGGTAGTATTATTTGTGTAAGCAAATAATTATTCGCTTCACACAGACCACCTCGTTACACTTAGGATCATTGTAGAGGAATGTAGTAATAATAATTCTGGCCTATTTTGTTGCTTTGTGGATTTTAGAAAAGCTTTTGATACAGTGCCTAGAAATAACCCGTGGAATAGGCTAGGGGAGCTTAAGGTTCCTTTTGAGTTGAGAGCTGTCGCAATAAGGTTATACAAAAGGGTCATTTTCAAGTTGAAGAATAATGAGGGGTGGACAACATATATCAATTGTAATATTGGAGTGAAACAAGGTTCCCCCCTCTCCCCTACCCTTTTTGGCATTTACATTGATAAGCTAGAAAAGTGTTTAGAAGAAGCAGGTTGCACCGCTACAATCTGAGTAGGGATAGTTATCATCCTCCTACTTTATACTGATGATATTGTTCTTATGGCAAGGTGTCCTTCTGATCTCGATAAGCAATTAAGAATTCTTAAATAAATTTTCTCTAACATGGGTATGGTTGTTAACACTGACAAGACAAAAATCATGATTATAAAATGTAAGAAAGACACCTATGCAAATTTTATTTATGATAATATAAATCTAGAGGAAGTGACTTCTTACAAGTATCTAGGAATTGATATTCATCACAAGCTCAATTGGAACTATAGCATTGAGAAAAGGATTAACGGAGGGTGGAAATCTTATTTTGGTCTTGAAAATAATTGTGAATCATCCAATCTGGTCATGTGGGATAAAAAGAAGTTTCTATTTAAAACTCTTGTCATACCTATTATCTTGTATGGTTGTGAAGTACGGGGGTCCAACATTTCTTGTAAATATTGGAGGAAGATTGAACAAATCCAGAAGTTGTTTATAAATTATAACCTCAAAATTAAAAGCAATACGCCTTATCCTATTCTCCTCATATAAGTGGGGTTTTCCCCCATTGAGAGCATTGATATGACTAGGTACCTAATGTACAAGCATAAAATAAATAACATGGGAAATAAAAGACTTCCTAAAATTGCTTTAAACTCAATTCAAAACCAACTACGCCTCAAGCGATGTTGGTGTAAATATACCATAGCTTGGTTAAACCATTGGGGCATTAATGAAATCGACATTTTGCATAACATTGGCAATGTCAAATATATTATTGCTTCTAAGTTTAAAGAGAAATTCTGGTGTGAGGAAAATTTAGTGGTTTTAAAGAGAAAATTAAGATACTATAAGGAGGTCATTAATCCTAACATGGAGGATCAGAAGTATCTCTCGGTAGTAACTAACTCATAGAAGAAAATTAATATATCTAAAATTAGAACAAACTCTTATGAAATCCATAGTGAAATAGGGTGTTGGTTTATTCCTAAAACTCCATGGTCAGAAAGCGTTTTCCATCTGTGTGAGTCTATGAGTGTTGAGGATTAAAATCACTTTCTCTTAGAGTGCCTTGCTTACACCCACATTAGATCTGAGTTTCATAGTGTTTGCTACAATACAAACCTTTATAACCTCCTAACTTGCCAAAACTATAGTGAGATTGGAAAGATTCTTGGCAAGCTTTTTGATCACATGAACAATATTTTAAAGTAAACCAAGTATTTTCCTTCTTAAGGTCCGATAGACCGAATTTGGTCTTAGTGGACATTCATTCATCATCATCATCATCATCATCATCAGAAATGTTTTTTAGTTATGGGTTTTTTTCCTATGTTAAAAAAAATCTTCATATATGTTAAATAGTGAAGTCAAAATATAGTTCTATAACTATTATTATTAGATAGTAAAGTATTCAACCAATTACAAAAAATGATATAGATTTAGTAACCTTATATGTATAACAACAACAATCTATTTTTAAGGTCACCTCCAAGCGAGACACCAATTTGGTGTATGGGACCCCCTTGTTTGTGGGACAAGGCACCCTCCTCTGTGCAACGATTTAACTGCTAAAGTCTACAGAGGTGTACATACACTAACCCCCTCTATATTTGAACCTATGAGCTCCTAAGAAGAAACACATGGTATATATAAGTGGATAAAGTAAAGCACAACATGGATTTTATACCATGTATTTTATTGTTATTTTTTAAAGAAGATGACGCACTTTGTTTAGAAAGACTTGTGGTGTCATCTATTATCTATATATATTTTTGAGAATATGGTGAGATTAAATTGATTTTTGAAGACAATATTATGAAGAGAGATAAAGGAATTTTAGTCATTTTTAAGGATCTTGCACGATAGAGAAAGCTATAATCTAATCTATTAACTCTTAAATATATTAATAGAGAAAACAAAACAAAACAATGTTGAGATATTTTTAGATGCATGTAGTTTCAAAATTCGATGTTTTGAGTTTGATTAGATGAATTTTTTGGATATGATTTTGAAAAAATCTAGTCATATTTTTTCAAATTTTAGGTTACAACTATTAAATTATAGAATTTTGGATGCTTGAATGGTTTTTAAGGGTGTTGAATACATTTCTACTATCAAAATCATCATCAGAGATAGGTAAATTCCAATTTTGAGAAATAAAAAACATAGGATTCTCGCTATAAATGGTTGTCCTATCCAAATCATCAAATTTTAGACATCTGATTTTTAGATGCTTAAATAGATAGAAGCTAAAATAAACTGAAGTCGTATTTAAAATTGGAGGATTTGGACAATGCGGCCTTTTTTTATCTGAATGTGCCATTTTTTATTTTCCAAAATATGAATTTAAGTGTTCTTTAATCCCAAATTTGATGGTAGAAGTGGATTCAACACCCTCAAAAATTCATTGGGCACCCAAAATTTCAAAACTTTAAAACTATAACTTTGATATTAAAAAATTATAACCAAACTTTTTTCAAAATCGTAAGGAAAAGATCTACCTATTCCAACCCAAATTGTTGAATTTTTACACTAAGAAAAATAAATTAATCAAATTTTGGTGTACACTGAATCTTTATATTTAATCTCTAAAACAACTATTCTCTTTTAAATTTATGTTTACTAAGAATCCAAAAAGTTTAATGGATCTACCTAATATATTTTATCTCATTTTATGAGGTTATAGAACTACTTATAAATTTTAAAATCATATTATTTACCATGACAAAATAATAATTAACAAATATGAATGGTATAACGATAATTAATAAAAAGTTAATAAAGTTTAATATATAGCATTTAATACTTAAAAATATTTTTGCCTTAAATAGTTCACAATTTTGTATCGTATTATTAATATAAATATTTAGTGGTACTGATTATATATATAAAAACATTTATAATAATATAAAAAAATATTTATTTATAAATCATATTAGAAATTAATATATGTTAATAATAGTAAGAAGTTAAAAATAAGAATACATAAGCTATTTTTAGAAACATAGTTTTTTTTTTTAAAGATGCATGATAAACAAGGTGCCTAAAAATAATGGGAGTGTAACATATCTCATTTTTTTAACTTCATTCAATAATCCCATTGTTCATATGAGTTTGTTCATAACAACTTAAAAACCATTATTTTCAATAAAGTATCTTTTATATATACAAAGGTTTTTGGTCTTTAATTAAATTAGATACTTTCCTAATAATAACAACAAAACGTTAGCCTCAAAGAACAATTAACCTTGTAATCAAAGTAAAAAAAATTGACTTTATTTGCACATATAAGAAAACATGTAAGATAATTTAAGTCTTAACTTTTCCCTCAATAAATTTATGCGAGGTAACTGCATTGTGAGACCATAGTTTAGTCCATATAAATCTGAAGTGCTTTAAGTGAGAAACCCTTATTCAAAGATACTTTTAAACATTTAAGAGTATAGGCTCATCATTCATTTTCAAAGGATTCCATATACATATTACAACACTTTAATAATAGCTAATCCCATAAAGTTGGCTCGATAACTTTATTTAACTGTTCAAGCAATATGAGTATTAACAATCTAGTTTCAATACTATATATTTCTTTCACTATACTCGAATTATCATGAATGCATCATCTAAATTAGAGTACTATTCAACAACTAATTACTTTTCTTACAACTTATTTTCATGCAGTACAAATCATGGAGTAAAAGTTGATCATCACCTCTTTGATAACCATTGCACTTAATTTCCTCCTTAACTGACTTTAATAACACTTTAGTTCAATGTTCATTTGTTAATACCAACATTTGAAAACTAATACATTTATATTTATCTAAGAGTTATAGAGGAATAATGAACATAACATGGACAAGTTCCTAACTCAAAAGTACTTGGTGACTAAGGGCATGACTTCGACTTTACACCCAACCATCTAACTCTCTACTGCGTATGTTTCCAGCCAAGACATAACCCCCAAGCTAGACATGATTCCACTATAAGAGATATTAGTTTCAAACTTTGACATATAACATTAAAGTTATTTCATATTGAAATAGAATCAACCAACTAAATATTATAGTTAATAACTCTACTTTTAATAATATCATCAATCCTCGGGATACTTAATAATAGGTTCAACTAAGTCCTTTGAAAAGACTTTGTAAACAAATTAAAAATATTATTTCTCTAACACGTTAAGGTGACTTAGTGAATCTTTTTTTTCCTTTTTCTTTTAATGTAATATTCCACCTAACTTTTAAAAAAATTAATTCTTATTTAATTCATTAATAAGTGAAATTCTCTCCAAATATATAATTATTGGTTTTATTTTTTCAATCCTCCCGCCCACTGGAACTTTGCAAAACAACATATAAACCACTTATTGTCCCAACATATAAATCATTTTAAATTATTGGGTTTCTTTCCAAGCCGTAAGACTAAAATCCACAACATAACAAATTGGTAAAATATTCCACTCACACAAGCGTTAACTTTTAATAGCATGCTACCATACCATTTCCACTAGACAGGTTTGAACTTAGCAAAACGAGTGGTATTTAAATACATAAAGGTATTTTACATTAAGATTTTCATTATAATTGTTATTAGTTTTCTCATCTTCTTAATAAATCTAAAGTTTCTAATTTTACTATATCAAACCATTGCCTTATTTAGTTTATATTATTATACACTATAGGTATCTCTTATTATATATTTATACCATCTATTCTATAATTTAAGTAATAAGAAAAATATTTTCATAAATGTATTTTTTTAAGCTATTAATAATTCATATATCAAATTTTTTTTTAATGAATGATGTGTTCCTCCCAATGCTTATTGGTTAACATAGAACATGTTTATACTTTTAGTATAATGAACGAAAAGATTTCTTTCCAAAGAGTTCTCAAGGTGCTAAAATATTCTTGATCGTCATCTATTAGGTTTTCAAGACTTCACTAGCCCTCAACCTTTTTTTAGTGCCCCAAGCACTAAGATGATCTTGCTCATCCAACTCATGGATTCTTAGCCATTCTACTCTCCTCCCCTATTGGATTTATGCCATTTTCATTTAGTCGAGTCAAGTCCCTTAATCTCCTAAATCTACAAAGTAAAATTACAACTTAAAAAAAAAAATCACTTGTAGTGCTTTTACTTACAGTGGTTTTAGCAAAGATGTTACAGAGAGCGAATGTTGAAGCGGTTCATTGATGAAGCTGAAGCTGAATTCTTAAGTGAAAGCAAATAAGTGGCCGTGCTCAGGCCCAATGGTTGTTTGTGTCCATAATCTAGATACATATGAGAATCACATGTCTGCAACCCTCAAGGACTCAACAAAAAGGATTAAATACTATTTTTTTATATAATAAAGTTTTGTAATTATTATATAAAAGAAGAAAGATAATGATAAAGTAAAAAGATTTACAATTTGATTAAGTTTAATGATAAGACTTTTTAAAAGTTGTCTTTTAAAAGATTATAGATTCAAATTTTAAAGAAAATAAAGTATGTATAAAATATATTATAATTATTATTCAATTTTTTTAACATATATTTTATTTTAATATTATTTTCTCAAACAAATTGATATATATCTTATTCTGTTTAAAACAAAAGTATTTAAAAATATATATATTATATATATGATTTTTATTTGCATAAAAAAAGATAACAAAAATTGATTAATTCCTTTAGTTAAAGAGATCACTAACACTACACTTGAGAAAAGCATGATGAATGTTATAAATTATAATTTATATATGTATTCTATTTTTTATTAATGAAAATAGTTACAAATATTTTTTAAATGTATAAGTTATATTTTTGTTTAAGCTCTAACGGGTGTAGCTCATTGGCGTCAGTTGATATGAGGTTACTTGTTGTAAAGGAGGTCATGAGATCAAATCCCACTCGGGTTTACCTTTGTCCCATGTCCTGCAGGCGGGTGTGGGGATCCTAGAGGTATAGTGGTAGTGGGAATGGATCCCTTAGACCCCGTGTCACGCAAGTACTAACCCAGCCCCAGTTGTCGATTCCCTCAGCAAAAGAAATAAAATGTAATCTATAATATAGTGTCATAAAAGATAGGATATAATATGTCAAGTTTTGGTAGAGGAATGGTCAAGACAGGTTTCGTTCTGCAAGGCAGCCTGACATCAAAACCCGCTCGTCTTAGGAGGTGACATCTAAATCCAACCATGCTAAGGGTTGGTGCGGCCTAGATCAGGTGTGATCCTCGAGTAATTTTGACGGCTTAGATGCCCTTTGACTTTGGTTTCTTAACCAAAGGTTGGCCCAACAAGTCAAAAGGCATTACAGAAAACAAAAAAATAAAAATAAAAATAAAATTTAATATTTCATTTTTATTTTTATAGATAGTTAAAAATAATATTTAATATTTATTTTTATTGATTGTGAATTTATAGTTGGAATAGTTATGTTTACACTTTGTAGAGATATGTATTTGACAATGTCTCATTAAATTAAATTCTGTTAGATGAAATATATTAAAATTAAAATATTTATTAAAAATATTATTTATAAAAGAAAATTTAATGTTTTATAAAAAAGTTATTAAAATAATAATAAAATATTTGAAAATAAAAATTTGATATAATTAATAGAAATAATATATATAAATATCATCATATTATTATTATTACTTTTAATTTTTATTTTGTTAAAAAATAGTATTTTATAATTAAAAATAATTCTATTAAAAACCATTTTTTTTATTAAAATATATGTAATTTCCACTT
The DNA here is from genome assembly GCA_001517045.1 of Pseudotsuga menziesii. Lineage (NCBI taxonomy): Eukaryota > Viridiplantae > Streptophyta > Pinopsida > Pinales > Pinaceae > Pseudotsuga > Pseudotsuga menziesii. Next base: position 22,089 of record LPNX010572590.1, read on the forward strand.
TCATAATTTTCTATTTATAAAACAATTAACATGAAACATTAATTATTATTTTGTTGGATGTTCTTTTGTAAACAGCATGAAGTCTATCATTGAACGCTATAATGAGTATACAATGGAGAAGTCCAACACCAACGAATCTCAAAATGACAAGGTAAGGCTGTACTTATCTCATAATATATCATTTGATGTTATTAGTCCCTTCCTTCAAGGTAACATGGACTCTATGATTTGGTCTGCCACTCTTTTAATTAATCTACACGTAGATCAATCCAACTTTAAAATATTTTATCCAAAGTTTTAACTTGTTTTATATTATTTTGAAAAAGTTCTAACATGTTTTATATTACTTCGACCAATTGAGGCCTTATTTTGGCTTCAAATCGAGGTTAATTAATGTTGTAACGTATTTTTTTTTAACAAATTATGGTGAAAATATATGAATTAGTGAAAACATATAAATTGTGCATTGTCAATCAAATTTCATGAGAACATATTTAACATTCGTTGACAAGCATTAAATGTTTGTGCTTTAACCATATGGTAAAGCATGTTTTGTTTTTAACACATATTATTTCAACATGGTAAACTTATCCTTCATCATGGTTCTCGTTCAACAAATGTTGGTTCATTCTAGATATCTTTTCTGCGAAAACCCTTTTCTCTCCATCGATCTTGCTGTTAGACTCAATCTGGTTTGAGAATGTTACTATCAGAAAAAAAGAAAAAAGTCCCTCTTACGACTTCGGATTTGGCTCCTGCTCATCCTCCGTTTACTCCTTTGTCCACCAGGCTTAAAAATGCAGCTCGACATCAATCGTCTTCCACTCAACGGGTCCTTAGAGCTTCGACCCCCCCTCTAAGTGGTTCCTGATGAAAATTCTTTCTATAAACGACCAAGGCTTGGGGGGCTTGGCTAAACAAAAAAGTCTCCATCGACTTTTTGCATCTCTCTCACCTGATGTTATCCTCCTTCAAGAAACCATGAACAGTACCTGCACAGCACTGTTAGCTTTTTCTAAAATCTGTCTTGGCTGGGAATTCTGTGCTCCAAAGGACTCTCGGCGGGTATACCCTCGGGTTGGAACCCCCACCATGTCAAATGTAAATCCTTTCGAACCTTTGCTCGCATCCTTCTTAAAGCTCGCTTCAGGGGTTCTTCCACCTCTCTCTCCATTTTAAATTGCGATGGTCCTTATCTCCATCGTGAATCTTTTTGGAATGCGGTTGCTAGGGGTGGTCTTCTTTCTCTGCCCAATCTGATTCTTACAGGAGATTTAAATCTTATGCTGAACAGGTCTGAAGTATGGGGTAAAAAGGCTCTTCCCGATTCTCTTGGTCCCTTTTTCACTAAACTTTTTTCTAATTATCAGTTGATGGATGTAGCTCCATCTTGTGCTGGGCCTGCTTGGCGCAATGGCAGGTCAGGAGCTAAGGGCATTTGTAAAAGGATTGATAGGTTCTTACTCTCCTATAACCTGGTTGACCTTCTCCCCCGGCATAGGGTATCGTCTTCTCCTTCTGTGGTATCTGATCACGACCCTGTTCTTTTTGAATGGATGGAAGATCTTATTTCCAGTACTATCCCCTTCATGTTTAATCATTCAGGGTTGTCTAATGTTGATTTTATTAAGATGGTCAGAGCTGAATGGCCTCTTCTTTCCCTTGAAGTTCCTTCTTCGGGGATGGATGACCTCTCTTTGAAGCTTCGTCTCTTGAAAAGGAAGGTCAAATTTTGGACACGTGAAAAGACCTTGGAGGTGAAAGAAAAGACCATACATATCAAATAAGAAATTAAAACTCTTCTGGAATCTTCGAGCACTAGTCTTCTATGTTCCCTTGATAACATCAGGCTCCTAGCCCTCAGAGAAGAGTTACACCGTTGGATGGACCATGAACTTCAATCTGCCAGACTTCAAAGCAGAATGACTTGGGCTTCACTGGGTGATGCCAATACAAAATTCTTTCACTTGGTTGCATCTGCAAGGAAGAATCAAAACGCCATTTGGGGTATTCAAGACGAAGGAGGTAATCTGATTGAAGATGACAAAGGTATTAAGGACATGGGGGTAAGGTATTTCAAGCAGATCTTTAGCGTTGACAACCAGACCAACATTGAGGCACAGTTAAAGGTTATCCGTTTATTTCCTTCCTTTATACAATGAGAGGAGATGGAGACTTTTACCTGCCAGATTTCTCTGGAGGAAGTGGAATTGGCTCTCAAATCATTCAAGAAAGATAAGTCTCCTGGTCCAGATGGATGGCCAGTGGAATTTTTCTTGGCCTTTTTTGATATTCCGAGGATCGAACTTGTTAATGTGGTTGAAGCTTCTAGGATGGAAGGCAGAGTTATACCTTCTTTGAACTCTACCTTCATTGCTCTTATCCCCAAAAAGGTAAAACCCCTTGCTTTTGTTGATTTCAAACCAATCTCTCTTTGCAATCTGGTTTACAAACTGATTTCCAAGGTTGCTGCTCAGTGCCTTAAGACTTTTTTAGATAAGTTTATTTCTCCTCAACAATTTGGCTTCTTAAAGAATGGACAAATCTCAAAACCCTTGGCCATCACTCAAGAAGTGCTTCATACTGTCAAAACCAAAAGCAAGTGTGCTTTAATCCTCAAGCTGGATCTTTCTAAAGCTTTTGATAGGGTGAATTGGTCCTATCTCAGACTTATTATTCTTCAAATTGGAGTCCCCCAAGTGGGTGTCAACTGGATTATGGGTTGTTTGTCTTCTGCATTTTGCACTGCTGGTAAATGGATCTTCTTCAAATTTTTTTCCAGCCTCCCATGGCATCAGGCAGGGTTGTCCCTTTTCCCCATTACTGTTTATACTTGTCATTGAAGGGCTTGGTCTTTTAATTAAGGATGCACGTAACAATGGGAAGATCAAGGGTATCAAGATCTCTTCCCAGCTCTCCCTCACTCACCTTCTTTTTGTTGTCGATGTGATTATGTTTGGCACCGGCACTTTCGAGGAGTGGGTTGCTTTTAAATTTATTTTGGATACCTTCTGTGCTGCTTCTGGTATGTGTATCAACATGGATAAATCTTGTTTTTTGTTCAATAATATGGAGGAATGGTTATTGAACAGGATATCTTGCTCTCTTTCTTTTAAATATAAGCACATCTCCACCGGTTTTAATTACCTTGGCTACTTTTTAAAGCCCCTTGGGTATTTGGTTAAGGACTGGCATTGGCTCATCAAGAAATTTGAAAAAAGAATTCAGCATTGGACCTTTCGACTACTGTCTATTGGGGGAAGACTAGTCCTAATAAAATCAGTCCTTATTAGCTTGCCAGTCTACTGGATGGCTCTGGTTCTTGTTCCTAAATCCATCCTTAACAAGATTAGAAGTTTGATCTTCTCTTTCTTGTGGGGCTCAACTGTGGGCAACAAAAAGTATCATCTTGCAAACTTGAGTTCTCTGTCTTTACCGACTTCTCTCGGTGGTTGGGGTATCAAACATTTGGGCTAGTTCAGTCTCTCTTTACGCCTCAAAAGCTTCTGGTTAGCCATAAATGGGAATGGTATATGGTATAATCTATTGACTGAGAAATATCTGAAAAAAATCTTAGTGGCGTTCTGGTTCAGCAAAAAAGTTCTTTCTGTAAGGGGTGTTTTGGTGATCTGGAAAGGATTTATTCACACCTTATTCTAGATGGGCAGTGGTCTCACCTGGAAGGTTGGAAATGGTGAGGCTATTCGTGTGGGTTCGGATCTGATTGTAGGTATCGGCTCTCCTTTTACTGTTCCACAAGATCTACGAGATTACTTGGAGGATTATGGTATATCAACGTTTTCAAGCAAGAAATTACTCCCCGGATGCACAGAGCTATTGGTTCACTGCTGATGAACTGGATTTAGGGGGTGGTTGGAAACTTCTTTGGAACAATTTTACTTCTGGGCTTGAGTATGGCAGAATAAGACTCTCAAATAGGAAAGACCCATTATTATGGTCTTACAATAATTATGTTGGTGAACTTACTACGGCACTTGGGTATGAGCGCATTGTACATCATTATCAAAATTGTTCTTCTGAACTGTCCACGTTGCTGGACCTTCTTTGGAAACTTAATAGTCCAGCAAAAGTCAGATGTTTCAATTGGTTACTGGTTAGGAATCGGGTGTTAACTTGGGATAACCTCCAATGTCATGGAAGATAGGGTCCAAGTTTGTGCTTTCTTTGCAGGAAGGGTGAAGATTCAATCCAACACATGTTCATCGATTGTTCTTTCTCTAGAAGATTCTTTTCAGTTTTCTACGAACAATATGGAATACCCTCCATGCATAATTGTACTATCAGGTCTTTCCTAGAACTCTGGTTCAAAAGCATTCCTACTGGCTCAGCCATAAGTTTTTTTTCCCCTTTTCTTTTTCTGGAGTATTTGGAAACTAAGGAACCGTTGCATTTTTTATAATAAACAACCCTCTGTACACTCTATACTTCATCAAATTGCAGTACTAATGCATATGTATCATGTGCCAAAAAAGAAGAAAAAAATTAGAAGTATTGGCTCAGGCCCCCAACTCGTCTACCCTTGTGGCTTCTTTGATGGGGCAACTGCTAGGAACATTGGGGGAGTAAGCTTTGTCCTCCACTTGAGTTCTTCTCATTCTATTAACTCCACTCTGGGATGTGGCAAAAGTACAAATACCAGATCTGAACTCTTGGCACTCTGGGCTCTTATTGCAGTGACCAAACATTTGGGGATCCCTCTCCTTACTATATATGGTGACTCCCTTGTCATTATATCTTGGGCTAATAGAACTGCAACACTCAACTCTCCAAATCTGAGTCACTGGTGTGAGGACATTCCATACATGCTGCAATCTGTCTCTCCTATGACCATCAAGCATATTTTTCGTGAGCATAACCAGCAGGTTGACTGTCTCTCAAAAAAGGATTTATTGTTAGATCTTGTTTTTGGAAACTTTATGGAATCTTTGGATGGAATGGTCATCGATCATGGGAACTATCATCTTTTTTAAGCTTAGCGCCAGGATTTAGCCCCATCTCTTTTTTTGGCACAGAATACTCTGTTTATGTTGTACTGGATCCTAGCTAACATTGAAGAGACTCTTAGCCTTCTTGTTATGCTCAGGGCATAACAGGGATATTAAGCTTCATGGTCATGTTCGATCTCGAAATTCAGTGAAACATTCTGACCTGTTTTATCAGGAATGATGATAAAATCCTGCCCTTGGTAGGCATTATGCTTTTCATTGCCCAAGCTCTTGGTAGCATGGTATCAATCATTGATTTATAGTGATCAGAGGGGTCCCCAAATGTGCATGTTTATACAGTAATTTGGACTGCATGTTGCAGGCTGATTGTATATGATTTTCTTTTGATTCAATTTTGAATATCAAGGTCTGGTATTTTTTCTTCTGAATAAAATATATCACTACAGCACTTATCGCCGCCGCCTTGAGGTAGGAAAAAAAACAACAAAACCATCAAAATACTTGATATTGTGCATATTCAAATCCAAAGCACATTGACAAATCTAGATTCAAAACCACAAAAATAGCCAAATAAAGAGTAAGTATAGATTAGTTGAGCAATATTTATTTTCTATGGTTTGTAAGAAAATAACTAGGCTACAAAATCAAAATAATATGCTAGCCAACAAAACATCAATTGATCGGAAGATTGATAAAGAATAGAATTACAACTAACCTATATAAACATGTTTTCCAGTTGACAAGAAACAGTTAAAGCAATGGAGACAAAACTCAGAATGGGGAAAAATGTGCCACATACCACACAAGAATCTTTACATACTTGATAGAGAACGAGATGATACAAAGGTATTGACCTAATAGGTAATGGAGAGGGTCAAAACTTGAAGAGAGATCATGTACAGGGAAAAGATAGTTGTGGGGGTAAATTTAAAGGTAGCATAACCTATTATTTCATTCAAATAACTAGAAACATAGCCTACTACTATAACAATTGCAGCATACATTAAAGTTATAGGGCCACATCCAATCGAAGACCCATCTTTATAAACGACTTACCATGTTATGTTTAAACTATTACCTTTCGAAATTCCATGCTTTATATATCGTATGAAATTTACATCTATCGATGTTCCATGGTTTAGTAAAGTTCCAAAATCATTACGATTCCTTTTGATAAAGGAGGTAACTACATATTCCTAATATTAGACTATGCATTCTTAGTGTAATCAGTGAGAACTACAATTGATCGATTTCTAATCAACGATCTTTATATAGTTGTAAGATGCATTAAAAATAAACAAGTATAACTGCTATAAAAAGAATAACAACTATACTATGTAAATAATGCAATCAATATAGAATTCTGGTTTCTAACCACCTCATTAAATCCTAAGGAAATGGTAGATTTGTTTGCACTATCCTGTTGTTGTTGTTTGATGGGGTTTATGAATGACATTGATTGACTAGGAATTTTATTGAACTCTTGCCTTAACAAATGAAAAATCTATCAAACAACCATCTTTATGCACAAGGGGAAAATGTGCTACGACCTTTCCTTTTGATGGAAACTTTAATATTCATTTAAGATAGGGAGAAGTGCTCTCATTTAGAAAAAAAAATTAACATAGAAGGGGTGTCCTTAAGGAATGATGTCCTGGAACTAGGCTGGTTGAGTCTAATTATATTCATTTTGGTTGGGATTAGTATTAATTTTTGTATTGTTGGGTTCAATGGGTCTAAAACCCTACTTCACTTTTCATTCATAACAATACGGAGGTTATATATCCATAAACTGTAAAAAACCCACCAAATTTGATTGACTATATTAGGTACACTCTCAAAATGAAATCAATCGCTTTTAAGCTTGATGACTCATTACTTGTTAAGGTAGCCTTGGTTGGATAACCTTGTTTCCTTATACCTTAGTGATCCATTCAATTAATGTACTAAGCAATATGTAAAAATTTTGTAAATTTGTTAATCAACTGCGATATATGGTGTCTCTTCTACTAGAACAAAATACTCACCCAGGTGCCAAGAATCACTCGTCTTTTATAGGGTGGAGTTGTTGAATGGATATACTCTTAACTCTAGGAAGGTCAGACTCTTCTTACTCTAGAAAATCCTTCATACCAGCTACAATAAAGTTAAAATAGCAAGTCATGTATACTAGAGTTATTAGTGCAAATTTCGTAAATTTGTTATGCAACTGCGATATATGGTGTTAAACAAATTATCAATCAAATTGACTAGAGTAGAGGCATAAGGAAGTAATCTTGTTAAATATACTCAAGTAGGAGGGACTAGAAATCCAAATAAATATAAGATGCCCTTCAACCTACAAATCATGCATAGATCAAAGAGAAATGATGATCAACCTATACATCCCCTAGTCAAGGATAATAATGATAATAATTTCTCAGATGATTCGTTTGAAGATGAATACATACATCCTTAAGGAGTAATGAATTGGCTTCAAAATGAAACTAATAATATTCATTAGACTCAATATTATGATGAGAGTTCTTTGATTCTAACACCTATAACTTCAACTATTAAGAAAAGGGTGAATATGAACTATCCTCATCTCAATATAGATCGTTTGTTATACCCTTCAAGCTGAGTTGCATCGAATAACTTCAACTATTAAGAAAAGGGTGAATATGAATTATCCTCATCTCAATATAGATTGTTTGTTTATACCCTTCAAGATGAGTTGCATCGAAGGTGTGATCTTAAGCCTAGACCAACTTTTGGAAAACAAGATAGTAAAACACTTACTAAAACTATGCCTTTAAATTTGTCAAACAAGACAGTAAGACACTTACTAAAACTATGCCTTTAAATTTGTCAAAGGACAAACCCAAGGACACATTTAATGCTGTAAAAACTATTGATAATCCTGAACAAAAAATATTTGACAATGAAGATAGGCTTGCTGTCCCTTTTAATATTGAATATGAATTACAAAAGATTAAAATCCATGTGCAGTTAGTTGAGTTACCAAAGAATCATGTTTACCATCAGGGTTGGAATTTCAATGACTGACACCCGTCAAAATTGCCAGTAACTACCAAAATTTAAAAGGCTTTTTATATTCTAAACCAAATTTTGACGGTTTTTCTAAAATCTTAGTTGTATTTGACAGGTAAATTGACCGATGACGGGAATTTACCTGTCAAATTCCATTCCTGTTTGCCATAAATATATTGAAAAGGTTATTAATAAAGCAGTGCCACTGATTCAACCAAATACTCTAAATTTGCATGATGACCACCATCTTGTCACATTTTGTTCTCATATCGATGAGACGGAAGAGGATGTGGCTCCATTCTATGTGGCCTTGAGCATTCATGATAAGATTCTACATAATTGCATGCTTCACTCAAAATATTGTCACAAATTAATTCCCAAAGTAACAATGGAACAACTTGGATTAGAAATAATTTGACCTTATTATGATATATATTCTTTTTATTCAAGGAAAGTCAAGTGTGTGGGTATGATAAAGGATTTGGTTGTTACATTAGATCAACTGCTTATAGAAATATTTGTGATGGATGTAGTATTCATTGACGTACGTTTAAATTATAGAATGTTATTATTGAGATCATGGGAATGAAAGCTTGGAGGTACTATGCAAATGGACATCAAATATGCTAATGTTTTAGTTTTTGAAGGAGACAATAAAAGGTTGTATAGAGTAGAAAAGTTTGCTTATGTGGTAAGTGATGAAAACAATTTTTAGAATTATCATATTTATGTTGTTAGTGAAGATATGGGGTGTTTCATATTATCAATTAATGAAGAATGTGATGAATTACAAATCCCACAAAGTTTACCCATCAATAGTGATGTCAATATCAAGCAAATATAGAAACTATATTTTGATTGGGCATTATCCAAAGATGATTTAGGAGGTGATATTCTTCTAATTCCTCCCGTAGGAGAAAATATTGATTTGCCATAAAAAAATGAACTTTGAGTCTAGCAACAATGTGACAAAATGTGAATCTCTAATTATAGGTTTGGAAGTTCCAAGGAGAATGAGAATCACAAATCTTGCAGCATTTGGAGATTCCAAGTTAGTGGTTCAGGAAGTCAACAATATCTACTAGACAAGGAATCTAAGGATGAGAGCTTACAACAATAAATTTTGGGACTCGATTGATAATTTCTTTGTTTCTTTCAATATTACGATTGTCCCTAGATATTTAAACCAATTGTTAGATTCTTTATCTTTGACTACTACATTTTTAGACCACTGAAAGAACTATAGTTAAGATATGAAGTAGAACTGATTAGATATAGGCCATATTTCTTGCACAATGTAAAATATTGGCAAGTTTTTGAAGAGGATAAACAAATTAATGGATTACTTGATACAATTAATGAGTTTTATTCCACACATATGGATCCAGAAGAGCAGGGAGAGAATGAAGAATAAATTAAAACAAGTGTTGAATCAATTCCAAAACTAGCAAACCATATTGCTAATCGTAAAATTATACATTTGAAGAATAATTTTGTTCCAGAGGGATTAGTTCCTCTTAAGCATATTTTTGATAAAAATGATGTACCAATCAACCTTACTACTCACCCAAAGGTTGAGGATGTAGAGGATCACAATATTAGGATTGAAAAATATCCAAAATTCATCAAGATATCCAAATTTTTTACTCCTGATCAGAAGAAAAGGTATGTTGATATTTTCAAAGAATATATTGATTTGTTTGCTTGTAAGTATGAATATATGAAAACTTATGATACTATCATCATTCAACATAGGATACCTCTTAAACCTCAAAACAATCTTTTCAGATAGAAGTTAAGACAATTGAATCCTTTTTTGTTTCCTATCATTGAGAAGGAAGTAGGAAAATTATTGGATGCTTAAATCATCACCCCCTTAGATATTATCTTTGGGTATCAAATCTAGTTCTTGTGAGGAAGAAGAGTGGAGATATTATATTATATGTGGACTTCAAAAATTTAAATTAGTCCCCACTTAAAGAGAATTATCCTCTCCCTAAAACATATCACATTTTACAGAAGGTAGTAAGAGCAAGCGGGATCTCCACAATGGATGTTTTTTTTATGGATATAACGAAGTGGAAACACAATTGGATTATAGAGATAAGATTGCATTCACTACACCTTGGGTCACTTTCATGTATGATAAAATCCCCTTTGTTCATATTAATGAGGGTGCTATTTTTCAGAGGGCTATGGACATTTCTTTTGTAGGTGAAATGGATAGATTCATAGTCGTCTATTTAGATGATATGACAGTAATTTGTTAATTAGATGAATATAATATTAATCACCTTAATCATACTTCTAATAAATGGAGAAAATTTCGTTTTACTTCGAATCTTAAGAATTTTCAGTTTTCTATGAAATAAGGTAAGTTATTGGATTGTATTGTATCTAAATAAGGGGTTAAGATTAACCCTGAGATAATATATGAAATAAATTTTATTGACTTACACAACAATAGGAAGGATATACAATCATTCTTGGGAAAAAATAGTTTTCTAAGAATGTTCATACCTAGATTTGTGGAAATTGTTAAGACTATCACTAACATGTTGAAGAAATACAGTGAGAAATGGACTGCTGAAGTACAAGATTCATTCTAGCTAATTAAAAGGTCTTTGGGAGAGTCCGAAGTTCTGGTTAGACTTGGTTACTGTAAATAATTTCATTTTTTTTCTTTTCCATTGAGAATACTATTGCAGTTGTCTTATTACAAAAGAATACTAAAGTTTATAAGGAGCCAATTTCCTTTTTTAGTAAGGCATTAAGGGATGCAAAGATTAAATATAGTATAATGGAAAAACAGGAATATGCATTGGTGAAAGCTCTCAAGGTTTTCAAATATTATTTGTTGCATTCCAAATTAATTGCATATGTACCCAGTGCTACTGTGAAAGGCATTCTCATTTAGCCTAACAATGAAGGAAGAAGAGGAAAACGGATAGAAAAAAATTTAGTAGTGTGACTTGGAGAAAAATCCCACCAAGTTGGTCAAAGGTCATGGATTAGAAAAGTTGCTTGCAAAGTCAATTTTCAACCCTTATGAATGAATATGAATTCTCAATTAAAACTAGAAGCTAAACATGGGAAGGAAAATCCACAAGAATACTATCTGAAGGTAATCAAAAGTTTTCCAATTCAGTGTGGTAAAAGGATATAGTATTTTATTTGCAAAACTTCAATGCCCACTAGAAATTGATAAATTCAAGTCTAGATACCTAAAATTAAAATCAATCAAATATTTCATTTTGGATGAGTATTTGTTCTAGAAATATCCATTGAGAATTTTGTTAAACTTTGTCATTAAGGGAGAAATAGAGGGATTACTAACTGAGTTTCATAAGGGTGTGGGTGGTGGCCATCGTGCTTGGATGGATATAGAATACAAGGTACTAAGGGTTGGTTATTATTGTTATACATTATTTTTAGATGTCAGTTCAGTGGTTAGAGCAGGATTGGAATGTCAAAAATTTGCAGGAAAGTAGAAATCGATGCCCTTATCACCCAAACCCATAAAAGTAGAAGCACCTTTCCAATAGTGGGGATTACATTTTCAAGGTAAGATTCATACTATTTATAGTGGCCAACATAGATGGATTCTTAAATCTATAGACTAGTTTAGAAAATGGATAGAGGTCATTCCTACTAGGACAACAAATGAGACAATTATAATAAGGTTTCTAGAATAAAACATTATGTCTAGATTTGGGTTCCCTAGGACAATCATCATTGACAATGCACAAATTTCAAGTCTTCCAAGATGAAGGAGTTTTTTCAAGACTAAAATATAGATCTAGGTCATTCAACTACTTATTACACATAAGGAAATCGTTTAGCAGAATCCTCAAACAAGAGATTAATCAAATTATTAAAAAAATGTTGTCACAAAATAAGAAAGCTTGGCATTCTCGTCTCAAATATGATTTGTGGGTAGATAGGATAAGTACCAAGAGGTAAATAGATACCTCACATTTTCATATATTATATGGTAAAGAGGATATATTCCCTATTTAACTCGGGTTACGAGTTATGCAGTTATTGCAAAATGAAAAAGAGAAACCTAATGATATTGCAGAGGAGGATTCATCAGTTTATTGAAGTACAAGGAACAAGAGAGTAGTTGGATGCTAAAACTTAGATATATGAAGAAAATATGAAGACATATTTTCTTATAAAGGCTAAGGAAATGAATTGTCAACCAAGAGACTTAGTGCACAAGTGGGATGCTAGAATAAAAGATAAAGGAAAGCATGGAAAGATTTAAAACCTATGGATAGGCCTTCTTCATATTTCAACATTCTAGGACAATAACACTTACACTCTTGCTCATGTGGATGGTGAACGTCTAGGATATCTTGTAAATGGGAGGTTCCTCAAATTCTTTGGGAAAAATTGAAAGATAAAAGGTTCTTCAACATGTAGATTAGTAGTTATATTCATTTTTTTAAATCATGTCTTTTCTTTTGTTATTTAATATTTAACTTGATGGGGTTACTTCTTGAATTTTTAATGGTAAGGAAATAAAAAATCATGTAATCATGGTCAAATTAGGGGAAGAATCAATAGTACAATGGAACATGTACTAATATACAATCCTCAGTATATCCCAAGTGAAACAATGTTTCTGTTGGAGTCATTGTTAGTACAATCCATAGTCTCTATGTTCGCAGGGGATTGAATAGGTAATATAGGGATTAAATCCAACTTTTACCCTAATAGAGCTAGCATATAAGCATTAAATATAAGCAAGGTGTTAATGAGATAGCACTCGAAGTCTAGAATATGGCTCAAGGATTATTTAACTTTAGCACCTAGGTTCTTAACTTGACAGAGAAAGAAACAAAATTGTTGTTAGCAGCAATGAATCAAGTGGTCATGTGAATGAACTATGGATAAGTGATAAATAAAGCATGATCAATCGAAATCATTCGAGGTAAACTTCTAGTAGTCGTTATGGACTGTGGAGTTGCTTGATGGTTAATCTAATACATAGATGCCATAAATTAAAAAAAAAACATGATGATGTGGCAGAAAATCATGCATTTAAGATCCCAAAGGAGGTATTATGAAATCACCTTTATCAAGTGTTGGAAGCATCATATGACAAATCTGAAATATCTAAGCGATAGGTGGACCATTGAAAGAGACACGTGGACATTGCACAACTAATCACAATTAATACGATATCTATGTAATGTTTTGAGATATGATATGCAGATATGAACACTAATACTGCTGCAAATTATCTTAATGATTTGAAATCAAACTTGCATAGATTCAGTAAATTTTTGGACTAAGCATATGGAAGTATTTTGTTAGTAAATTGATGGATAGGGAATCGAGCCAGGGAAGCAACCAAGGAAAATTTCAGGACAGAGAAATGATATTTCCTAACAAATTTATATCTAGGACTATTTAGGTGTTAGAGTCAGCTATGTTGAAACTTACTTCCATGCTTCTGGGTCACCCAACCGTGAAACTAGGAAGATTCTTTTAGATCCGTTCAACCAGAGGCTTGGGGAAATGAATAAAGGTGTTAAAACAAATTTAAAAGTAATCTAATGGTTTTTCATACTTATCAAAATAGTGGGAGAAAGAATTGGGGCTGTTTGGGAAAAGTTGGGAAATTTTGGCAATTTTGGCTTGGGGAGGCCTCGCGCAAAGATGCCTTCTCAAAAAGGGTACATATCCAACTAAATATCACTTTATGGGTTTGGATGGATATATAAGTCAGTTATTGACATACATAAACTTCCAAAATCGAATTTGGGTGAACATAACTCTTTAAATTACAAAAATGGCAAGACTAGTCAACTAGCTAGGGTGCACTTAAATGCATGGATTTCGTACCAGATTAATTTAAAAACTGTTAATTATTTATTGAAGAGACTCATATATTATTTATTAACACATATAATCATGAAATACTTTCCCATAACATTACTTTACTTCTTTACTGCATAGTAACTGAGAAATACCCCATCTAGTGGGCAAAGAAGGTCCATTCATGGAAACTAAACATAGGAGATTTCTGGAAAATAAAATATTACTTTATTAAAGAAGTGATAAGATGGTATTTGAGTGAACATAACACAAATAATATTGGATAACTAATCTCTCCACATATATGATCCAAAACGGGGGGCAAGAGGCCTAAATCTCTCATCAAACTGGGAATGGGAGCATAGGTGAAGTTGGGATTCACTGGAGGTCGTCTTCAATGGGTGGCTAAGCTGATGTAGATGTCTAATGTGAAATTTAATATTCTTATAATAATATCACCATCACCTACAATGAAATTATAAGGGGAGAACAAGAATGGGGAAGGGAAAGAAAGGACTTGGGGTACATATCCCAATAGGTTAAGGAACAACACTCAGTAAATATCAAGCATAGATTTAATAAATATCAAAACATACATTATCCAAACTGAGTACATGAGCTCCAATTGTATTTTTATGAACCTCTGGTGACTTGTTTAGCAGGTAGGTGACCAGTGAGAGCAAGTTATCCACCTAGAAACCCTAACCCTAGACACATATGCACCCTTCTTGAGTAATTGGTAAGTAGGGATTTTGTGATTTGTTTCCATTTCAATGTAATTCACCTGATTTGGAAACTACGCCATCCTTAGGCCCAGAGTTGTTATTTTCCCTATGACAACTTTTTTTGGCTTTCCTGCTTTTGTGACTGAACAAAAAAAGGGAAACTACGTGCTCCTTTGGTCTAATGTTTCCTTCTTTTCATTATGACAACTTTTTCTTCCTTCTACTCTTGTCACTGCACTCCTAAATGGAAACTACACCCTCCTTTGGTATGGTGTTTCCTTTTTAGATATGACTTCTTTTTTCATAGCTTTTGGGACTTTCCTTCTTCCTCTAACTCCTTTCTTTTGTCAGTCTCTTGTCACTTTCTAAATCTCTTCCTTGGCAAGTTGGATTTCTAATTGGGCCCTCCTGACATGGCATGCTCAATTCCATATGTTATTTTCATGATAAATAATTATTAGTAAAAGATAAACTAAGTATAAGCCTCATAAATAATATTTGGACAAAATTTCCTAGGTGAGGTATAAAATGCATCTTTTGACCTCTGAGGTGTTGGGTATGGTCAATACTTTTATGTCCAAAAATATGGGGACATGACAATCCTTGCCTCCCAAGTCTAGTTTTCCTCAAGCAGAAGCAATTCAGAGTGTTGCAAATTGCTCCACCAAAGGGTTCTTGGTGGGTGATCTGCAGATCATTGATAGTGATGTGCGATCATGTATGGGTGGAGAGACACCTTTTGGATCAGATACAAAAGGAGATTACAAATCAAAATTACAATCACCTTGGGAGCCAGTAGAGGTAATCACGTAGAATTCATGGATCCCACTGCCTCCTCTACTAGGATCCAAATACTATTGCTCCCTTTGGATATGTGTCATTTCCAAGGATGATAGAGTCCCATGGTATCATCTGTTGCCTTCCAATCATCAGGAACAACAAAAAAATTCCATCATCATAGAGGATTAAAATCATGGTGTGGAAATCATACCACCATACTGAAAGTTAAAAACATAAATGCACAATTGGAAATCTGTGAGACTTCCCCACCCAACATAGAACTCTTTATGTTCCTAATGCACACTAGCCCTGAAGCTCATAGTTTTGTTGTTGTAATGGAATATGTGTGAGTCCTATGTCCAACCCCAATGAGTATAGGAATCATCCCACCAACAAGGATTCCCAAAATAGTCACAATAAGATGATGCATCGCAATTACCTCCAAAAATGCAAGTAGGAAATACCAATAAGTGCCCCCTCATCCAACCTCAAAAAGTACTGAAACTCCAACCACAAGGTCCATGTGAACACTTCCAATGGATCAGCTCTCTGCCACTGGTCAAACGGTACACGAATCCATCCAACGGTGTGGATTTCCTCCACTAATACCATATTATGTAAGATATTTTTCTCATCAACTCCTCTTGGCAGTTTGCTTGCTCGGCTTCCTTCCACTACTAATGAAAATAAATTTTTGTGCAAGAAGAATCCATGTGTGACATGTAATCTTCCACCCAATCCATATGTGGTTGAATGGAATCAAGTGAAAACAATATGTTCCTATGTGGCTGCTGGGAGGGTGATGGTGCATTCAACAAGTCATCATGAACACCTAGGAAAGCCTCCAGCTCTTCTTGTTGCACCAACAAGGAATATTCCTTCTCCCAATTTTCATCCCCACTTGATGAGGCTGAAATATAAGCGTGGGTAGAAATATGAATCATATCTCTACAATACTTATCCACCCAACTAATTTCTTCCCCATCTTAATCTTCATCTGACTCCACCATGGGGAAGAGATTCTTTCCAAAAAACAATTCCAGTTTTTTCTGGAAAATACAAAGTGATTGGTTCTCATCAAACTTGTTAGCACCGTCCTCAAGAACCTGCAAAACCAAGTGCAGCTCGTGATCCACAATCTCGTCGGATTCCTCCATCTGTTTAAGAATGCAATTAGCCTTGTGAATATGGTTGAATGGTGTGTAGGAGGGTAGGTAATATGTTTGCAACTTTTCCTGAAGTTGCTCTATCTCCATCTTGGATTCTTGGAGTGCACATTGAGTTCTCTTCAAGGAATCCTGGGTGGTAAACAAATCTTGGGTGACCTTGAAAATTTATTCTTTATCCTTCAAGGATTCTCCATGCAACACATCAAAAAGCTCAAAAACATTATCTCTATTAGAAATAAATTGTAATAAATCCCCTTGTATTGTAGACAATGCCTTCTGCATCTCCTCCTTGGCTTCAAGAGAATATTGATCTTCCAATGAAGTAGCTATCCAACATTGGTGTGCCACTGAAGAATGTGTTTCTTTGATAAGGTGTAGAGCCTTTCGAACCTTATTTTTATCAATCTTCAAAGGCCAAGAATATGAGTGGGGTTCTTGAGGAAAATCACCCCCTTCTTCTTTTCTGCAATTATCTTGCAGTGACTTGCACTTCTATTTATGAATCTTTATTTATTCTTTCCCACCTATAAGACTAGATGGATCATATCTCCCCACAATGGTGATAGTGGGAGTTGGATTCTCACTGAGGTTAATCCTCTCCTCTAATGTGGTTTCAAATTCATCATGCTATAAGAGAGTAAAAAAATATGAACTGTGTGCATCCCTTTGCATCATATTTTTATTCCTCAGATTTCCTAGTTCACACCTAGCTGGTGGGGGCTTGTCTTCCAATTCATTAGCAAGTTCAAATGAAGATATAATATCTGATCTATGTTCTTCTTTTCGATCTGATACAAAATATCCATTATCATCATTGACAGTATCACCCTCCTTTGCATCGATTTTGGGTTCGTTAATAGATAAACTAGGAGCAAATTCATCTCCCTCACAATTGTCCTTCATCTTGCAGTCCTCATATGCAAGTGAAGTATTTCCATCCTCCCATGTATCATATGGTTGTAGGTGTACATGACTAATTCAAAGATAATAACTTTTAGCATCCATGTTCTTCACCTTATCCTCTTTCTGTACAGATACTTTGGTGGCCTGCTCTTCCACCAAAATTTTTGGTTCCCACCCAAGCGGTGTGGCCATGTCTTATTCTTCCTTATTTGGCTCCCAAGATGACTGTAATTTTGATTTGTAATATCCTTTTGTATCTGATCCAAAAGGTGTCTCTCCACCCATACATGATCCCACATCACTATCAGTGATCTACATATCACCCACCAAGAACTTTGTAGTGCATTCAACTTCAACTTCATGGATCTTTGTCTCTACTTCATTTCTCTTCTCCTTCAAGGATCTTGAGGATTCTTCCTCAAGATGGTCACTAGAATTTCTGTTTGGAAAAAATCCAAACATCCTCCTACTTCTTGGACAAGCATATGTATTTGATGAATCTTCCTTATTTCCTCCTCTTTTGGATCTAGGAGGCAACCTGCTAGTCTCCACTTCATTGCACACTTCATCAACCATGTGTGTAATCCTTTTCAGGTTTGTCCCATAGTGGGGATATCTGAAAAACTTATGTATCTCAATAGTTCAGTACTCTTGAAAATAAGGACATCCCTTATATGTTCTTTCAAAGCATAGTACTCCATGGAGTATTGGAAGGATTCCTTAAGGTTTCTTCCATTGAACATTTGGGCATTGATACTTGCAGATCTTTTCCAAATGGAATCATCATAAAATGGGAGCCATATATAATCCATATCATTCCCACTACCTCTACCTGAGGTACTGCATGAAGGCTCTTCATATTCTTCTTCTGGAGACTGCTCAAGGTCTTCTTCATACCTTCTCCAGTATTCTTCATAATGCTCATCAAAGTCTTGCTCACAGTAAGACATGTCTAAAAATGTTTCTTCACTGAGATATTCATTTCCATAGGATGATCCAAGGAAATATATCGTATACCACTATAATTTCCCGAGATATGATATAAATATCTGAACAATAATACTGCTGAAAATTATCGTAATGATTTGAATAAAATTTGCATACATTCAGTAAATTTTTGGACTAGGCATATGGAAGTATTTTGTTGGTAAATTGATGGATAGGGAACCAAGAAGAGGGAAAAAACCAAGGAAAATTTAAGGATAGATAAATAATATTACCTAACACATTTACATTGGGTGCCATTTAGTTTTCAAAGTCAGCTATGTTGAAACTTACTTCCACGCTTTTGGGTCACCCAACCGTGAAACTAGGAAGATTCTTTCAGATCCTTTGAACCAGAGGCTCGGGGAAATTAATAGAGGTGTTATAATAAATTTAAAATTCATACATTGGTGTTTCATACATATCATAATAGTTATAAAAATACTTGGGGTTGTTTGGGAGAAGTTGGGCAATTTTGGCTTGGGGAGACCCTGCGTAAAGGTGGATTCTCAAATAGGGTACATATCCAATTAAATATATGTTTATGGGTTTGTATGGATATAGGTGTCGATTATTGACATACACCGACTTTGTTAATCGAATTTGGGTGAATATAACTCTCTAAATTACAAAAATGGTGAGACTAGTCAAGTTTAACTAGTCAACTCACTAGGGTGTGCTTAAATGCATGAATTTTGTACCGGATTACTTTCAGAAATATTAATGATTTATGAAAGACACTGATATATTATTTCTTAACACATAAAATCATTCAATACTCTCCCATAACATTAATTTACTTCTTTACTGCATAAAAACTGAGAAAATCCCCATCTAGTGGGAAAAGAAGGTTCATTCATAGAAACTAAACATAGGAGATTTATGGAACATGAAATATTACTGTATTAAAGAAATGATAAGATGGTATTTGAATTAACATAACATAAATAAGATTGTAAGACTGATATCTCCACATATATGATCCAAAATGGAGGGAAGGAAGCCCAAATCTCTCATCAAACTGGGAATGGGAGCAAAGGTGAAGTTGTGATTCACTAGAGCTATTCTTCAATGGGTGGCTGAGATGTTGTAGATGTATGAAATTAAACTTAATATTTTTATCATAATGTCACCATCACATGCAATGAAAGTAGAATGGGAGAAGAGGAATGGGGAAGGGAAAGAAAGGACTTAGGGCACATCCCCCAATAGGCCGATGCACAACACTCAGTAATTAAGCTTAGATTCAATAAATATCAAAACATACATTAATAAAATGAGTAAATGAGCTCCAATTGTCTTTTTATAAACCTTTGGTGACTTGTTTAGCAGGTAGGTGACCTATGAGAGCAATTCATCCACCTAGAAACCCTAACCCTAGCCACATATGCACCCTCCTTGAGTAATTGGTAAGTAGGGACTTTGTGAGCTGTTTCCCTATCAATTTCATTCGCCTAATTTGGAAAATGCACCCTCGTTAGGCCCATAGTTTCTATTTTACCTATGACAACGTTTTCCGGCTTCCTTGCTTTATAACTGAACTAAAAAAGGGAAAATGTGTCCTCCTCTGTTCTGATGTTTATGTCCTTTCATTATGACATATTTTTCTACCTTCTTCTTTTTTCACTACACTCCTAAATGGAAACTGTGCCCTCCTTTTTTCTGATGCTTCCTTTTTAGATCTAGATGCTTTTATCATAGCTTTTGGCACTATTCTTCTTCCTTTAACTATTTGCTTTTGTTAGTCTCTTATCACTTTCTAAATCTCTTCCTTGGCAATTTGGCTTGCCAATTGAACTCTCCGGACATGGAAATCTCAATTCCACATGTTATTTGCACAATAATTAATTAATAATAAAAATTAAACTAAATATAAGCCTCATAAATAATATCTGGACAAAATTCCCTAGGTGAGGTAATTAATGCATCTTTTGACCCCTAAGGTGTTGGGAATGGTCAACACTTTTATGTCAAAAAATATGGGGACATAACACTCTATGTCACTACAAAGAATCCAATTAGGACATGCCATGTGGATTAGCATTTAGTGACTAAAAATTTAAATTTTAAAATGCTCACCAAAGTGTCAAATGTTGGCATTTTTCAAGAAAATCTACGGGTGATATATGGAAGCTATGGGGACTGAAAGCTAAATTTTACCGACCTGAAACAATATTTTTGTATTGTCCACCTATTGTTCTTCTTAATTATACTTATGCACTCCAATATGGATAGTGCCGAGGATCCCAAAGCCACATCCAAATGCTGAACATATTATTGACACCCAGGGAGTTTTGTTTGATCATGTACTATAAATTCCTAATCTGCACAAATTTATTACCGATTCTTAATTCATATTTAATGAATCCCATGACTTCCTAAAAATCTGGTAATCAAATTTATCCCTAGCATCAATACCCCAAACATACCATTTTCCCAAATTAGTTAACTAGTGCATGTAAAATAATTCATCTGAAAAGAGGAAATCATGACTTCTGATCATAACACAATTATTTGTTTTGTGTCCATAGATGTTATTCATAAAATTTTATACATCCCTAATACTCCATATTTACATAAATTAGATGAAGATTCATTATGAAGAAGATATAAATCCCTCAATCAAGATAAACATAATATAGTCCTTAAAAGTCTTCAAACTTAGGATGTTGAGCTCCCTAAGGGGTCACCCATCTACAAAATTGACATTTTCCCTAACATCACCATGAAATCAATTACCATGGTGTTTCAATTACTTGGGTATGACTATGATAGGGTAGTGGATGACAGTATTTTAGGTTTATTGTTCGTTATCTATCCCCATTAGGAATTATTGTTTCCAAATATGACTATACCCAGTTTTTAACTGATATGATACATGACCAGTTATTGAATTTACCTACTCCTAAGTAGTTTATGTATCAATCATGTCTCTTTTACTTGGTATTATATCACCAAGCTAATTATTTTCAATATTTAGAGGTTCATATGACATATGCAAATGTATGGAGATCAGTGATTGACTTGACCCACAAGATCATAAAGGAACTTAACGATGATGGTTTCAATTATTTTGACAACAAGGTTGTGTATGTTACTTAAACCCTAATCCAAGGCAGTCCACCTCCAATGGTTTTCTATGAATACAAGAGATAGATGAAATTAAGTCAAGACACATGGGTTTTAGATTGGTTCTTATTTGACTACTATACAAAAATCAGGATCTATGGTTCATATTTAGAACCTTATCACATACATTATTTTCTAACTCCTAGAATTTTTTCAATTAGAATATATTAGATAGATATTTTATTATGATTATATCCACTTTACTAAAAATAAAAGTCCTGTCATCTTCAAGATTCCATAAGAAGTAGGACCTTTCATTGTTAAAACTAGAACAACCCAGTCTATTATTGAGGACATGCTAAAGGAGCTTAGCCTCCCAAAATAAATAAAGTGGATATATGGTACTAATAGGGTCATTTTAGAGAAAAGATATAGGTCTAGTTTGAAGAATACATACATCGAACCAATGAGAAATTATAAAAAAAATCTGTCATGAAACCTAGGAACAAATTAAACAAATTCTACAAGGAGATAACATGAAACAACAATAGGTTATTCATACTCCAGAAAAGTAGGAGGTAGGGATAAAAAGAGAAAGGACAGACATACATCCAAAAATGTATATACATGGACAAAACCAAGGATATCCTAGCAACGAAAAGAGTATATTTGATTCAAAAAGGGTCGTAGTGGAACATCAGGGTTAAGAAGCATCCTCAAGTAAATTCATCCTCACTAATGAACAACTTCTCACGTCCACTTTTCCCACAATGGAAATACCTCCAGTTTCCTCTAAAAAAGGTACTTCACAATCAAAACCCAACTTGCTCTCATATTATATGCAGATTAAGAATCAAAATGTACAAGTAAAGAGGGACTTATATCCTCATACCTAGGTTTCAAGTGAAGAACAATCTATATTATTATCTACTTTTGAATGAAACATGTGACTTTCAAAATGGATATATAGGAGCCGACATACAAAATACAATATATTAGTAGGATATAAAGCCACCTAGTTTATAGTATATGCAGATGCTATTAATCTAACTGATAAAATTGATTTGAAAAAAAACTAGGGATATGATCTTCAAAGATGTGATAAAGTCAGCTATCAGTTCCAATAATCTTAGAGATCTAGCTATCAAGTTGAACAAACAATTAAGGAAAGAAAAAGTATCCAATACAGATACACAATTGAACATCACTATGCTAAAAAATGAGGTTCTAGAGCTAGGTGTGGATCCTATATGTCTAATGCCTATTCAATCCTTGATCAAGGAAAAATATAGATAGATATAGGTACTAAATAAAAACTTTAATTTATTGGGACCGAGCATGTGCAAACATCTGAGTTGCTAGCTGTGCAAGAAGGAGAAGAACAAATGTATAAATAGATGTAGTAGTACAAGGATAAGTTTGAAAAAATTCAATAAGAAAATATCTCCCTCAAAAAATGGAAAACCTCATTATGGTAGTTTCCAGAAGTACCAGTTTGTTCTTTGTATAAGAAGATCCTTTGGATAATTTAACCAAATCTTGGTATATATGAAACTAAAAGATGTATAATCGAGAAATTTGAAGGATAATATCATAAAAAAAGATGAGGAAATCATGGCCTTACATGATATAGTAAATAAAAGAAAAAATACTACTACAGAATTGAAAGATACAAAAGAAAAATTACATACAGAAGCATACTAGGAAACCAAAAGACTGGTAGGAAGAGATGCATTGAAAGGGGGTAAGAAAATAGTATGGGACCAAATAGCTATGAATTTGACAAAGTAATAGGGATACTTTGTAATATTCCAAGATGAATATGTGTTATCCAGTACTTCCATGCAAGGTATAAAAAGGACCTTCAATGAGTTAGAAAATAAACTAGAGATTGCAAATATGGTGATAAATATCCTTAATTCCAGGATAAATGAAGAATTGGAAGCCCTTGGGGTAAGAGACGGAACAAATATAATTAAGGAATAAAAAAAGGTCATTACTAAAATCAATTTGGTGTATAAATCTCATGCTAAGGCTCATCATCTCTCAAGGGTTGTGGAATCCTTCAAATTTATCTTTACATATGTAATGGACCAAGGTTTTCCTTCACTATGTGATGGAAATGGAGACTTGTACCCCAAGGAGCATTATAATAATATGGTAGTTGAATGTAGAAAAAAATATGTAAATTTGAAAGAGATGGAAACAACATTAAAGGGACATGTGATAATGGATAAATTAGTTTATGATTTTGAATTACTTGCACATGTAAATTCATATTAAAAATTATTCCTCCCCCTACCTATGTTCACTATATAAATTTAGATATGGTAGTAGGGAAAATTAAAGGTCACAATTATCCTATGAGAAAATCTTGAAAAGGTATTGAAAATTATGCAATGTTATCTTTAATAGCACAAGGAGCACTAGGATCATCATCTTTTCATTCAATTCCTTAAAGTTGAACAATATTGGATCAATAATTTGTTCATTGTTTTCAAGTCTCAAACTCATAGCTAGCTCGACAATGTTAACTCAAGTGGTTGAGTATTTACCATGGTTATGATTTCAATATTCAAAAAGCAGTAATAAGAAATGGATTTGAAGAAAGGATCCTCTATAAACGAGAGGTGCGACCCATTGAGAAAAGGTAAACTTTTTTTGATAAATTGTCTAAATATCTCTCAAGGGTACAAGATAACTAAAAATACTTCATGGAAGATGGTATATTATGAGAAAGACAACAGACTCCAAGAGATTCGACCTTCCATTTTGTATCAACTAATGAAAGCCTCATGTTATTTTTTCTTCTCTGTAATTCCACATACAATTCTAGACTATGTAATCCATTGCTTTGCATTAATAAAAGCCTCAAGAAAAAAGAAATTCCATCATGTTCATAGAATATGTGTGTTGTGTATTTTGAATGGAATTGATTTCATTTTCATGACTAGTTTCCTTTAAGGATGATTTTAAGGAACCATACTTATTTAAAAGTGTATAAATGTTGGCGAATTTTACCAATTCTTAAAACGCCAACTATAAAAATATTGGTGATATTTTTAAAAAAATATTTTAATTTCCAAGGATTTTATATCGTTTATATAATAATTTGGCGATTTTTAGGGGGACAAAATTTTACCCCATCAAAATTGGGTGAAACAGGGCTTTAAAAAATGCAAAATGACAAATATTTTTTGGGAGAAAAACATCGAAAAATAGCCCACTGGGCTAAAATTTGCCCCTAAAATTATCCCTAGTTTCCTTCTTTCGAATGTTTAATATATTGAATGGTTCTTGAAGTATTTGGGTATTGTCGAATAGTTAGGATTAGTTGTATTTTTCCATATGCTTTAAAAGAGTCAGATTTAATTTTGTTAACTATTGAATTCAAATGCTCAATATGTTTTCTTCTTCATAAAATATTGAAAGAGTTGTTATCTAGAATACCGTATATCTTCCATTCTATTTCCATATAGATTTTCTTCCTTCATTCCTTTAAAATCAAGATATCCTAAATGTAAATAGGAGAATTCCTCTTGGGTCGAGAGTCTTATAATCATCATGTCTAATTGTCCTATGAGTTTGACAAGATCAAGATAAATCCTAAAAATTTTGTTCATAAAAAAATAAAATCAAAGTTTAATTCTATGGTCCCTTGGCATAGTTCCTTTAACATCCAAAAACATATTAAGGGCTAATAGTCCATTTTCTACAACCCTTTTCCCAAAAAGGAACATTTAATATATATAACCAACATTTATATGTTTTATGGCATTTGTTTTTGTACTAGAGATAAATAGTATATGTTTTCTTGACATGTGTTTCTAGGCTTCCCCTATGCTTGTAGTCTCTCTTCAATAAACCTCTCATTATTGGTGCATGAAGAAATGTATTACACAACTCCTTGTTTCCATACTTAGGTATTACATAGGGTTGATGGAGTGGTTGTATACTTCCTTCTCCTTTGATTATTTGTTGGTTTATCTCCATTGGGAGAATTTTTATTGTTCACAAAAATGAGCTTATTGTTAGCTTATTGTTATCGATGCATCATTTAATTGTTCTTTTATTTACATATTTATCAACCCTTTCAAGAGTGCATGTTTCCTTTTATTTCATCTTAGCATGTTCCAATTTCTATTATAGCATAAAGTAACCTAAACATTTGTGTTGAGTCTAGGTTTGTAACTCAGTGGGATTTTATATGGATTTCTGATTCTTATTAAGGTATTAACCATTAAATCCCAAGCATATACATTTTTTGTGCATTTCAAAATGGGAAAGGGACTCAAATGAGGTGCTTACCATGCCATTCATTATATGTTATGTTTTGTGCATCCTTCATGAAAATAGAACTTCTAAGAATAGTATATTATCCTCCTCTATTGGTGATATCTTTAAAAGGATTCTTGAAGTTTGGAAAACATTTTTTCCTTGGATCCAATTCCTTCTACATCTTCCCATGGATTCAACATTCTATATATAGAACGAAAATAAGCAAATAAATCCCAATAGATATATAACATAAATTAAGATCTTCTTAACTTTTGGTGAACCCATATTCTATGCATATTTATCTATAGTTGAATACATTTCTTTTTATTCCTACTTGATTCCATATAAGGACTTCTTAATCATGTAAACATGGTACTTTAACTAAAATAATTGAGGATACTCTATGTACACTTCTTCCTGTAGAAATTGCATCTCTCATACCATTAGAAAAAGAGTCTTGATGCAAAGAAGAAGAACATGAGGTAGATATTGATACTAATATAATCCTCACAAGTATGCACAAGTAAAATAGGGAGAGGAATAAAGAGACTGAAAACAAGATAAGTGATCCAATATCTTTCCAAGTATTATTGATCAAATGAATTGATGATGAACCAATAATGAATTGATTTATTATTACAATAGTAATACATCCTCATTAAGGAAAATTGAGTTAGTGTAAGACAAATCATGCTAGATCATAAATCATACTTACCAAATATGATAAACCCCCATACATGGATAAAGAAATTCCCAAATTATTCAAGTACCTAATCAAAAATCAACTAAAGCATGAGTGAGTTTTCATGAATGATGGAAAAAATACTCATCTTGGAATATGGGGATAAAATCATGGAGGATGGGTTGGAAACAAAATATAGTCATTTCCTAGTTGACTAGCTTTACCTTATCCTCAAAAATGTTGGATAAAAAGAAAAATAAAGACATAATCTACAGGAAGGCGCAATTCCTAATTCTTGCAGTCAATAAAGTGGACAATTCCCACACCCCTCTTTGAGTCTGAATTATGATGTTTATGTATGAAATAATCAGATGCATATGGTTCATATAGGTGTATATAGGTCCCAATAAGAAGGATATGGTCACCCTTTACAATTATTCATGTCTAGAAAAGCTGAGGAAAGAGGAAAAACCACATGGGGAAAATCCTCCCTCAAGAAAGGACAAGGAACAAAATTTGAAATATGTATTTAGTATGTATTTATCTTCACTTGAATGAGCTGAATGAAATGCTTCTGGTGAAATAGTTTGATGAAGAAATAATGAACTCCATGATCATGCGCTAGAGTGTAGAATATGCAAGAAAGAAGAGGAGAGACTCCTTGTATCTCATCATTCGATGAAGTATGAGAATTATTTGAATTCTTCTTGGTGCTAAAAAACTATGATATGAAAACACAATCTGAAATGGAAAATATATTTGTGCATAAGGCTTCCCAAAGAGTACAAAAATTAAGACAATCAGTAACACAATCAGTTTCTTGTATAGCTGCAAAATTGTGATGTGGATCGCATATTTTTCTTCCAATATGATTTAGAACCTTCCTGGATCTGATATGAGGCTAAAAATAATATGATATATCATAAATAATATATTATGGAACAACAAATACAAAGGCTTTAGTGACTCCATGATGATATAGACCTAGACTAAGAAAAGTATGAGCAATTGGGGAAAATTGATGAGTGTAAAAATATGAATGATGGATGGAATTGAGATATGAACCATAAGTGTTTAGAATAGATACAAACATGTGTACTATAAATCTAATTATTAATAAGTTCATATATAACTGACTAGTGAAAAATAGGCAAGACATGAAACCATTAAATATAAGTAACACCGCATAAGAAACCAATGATGAATCAACTAGTGAACTTAGGGTTTGTATAGTCTTAGGAGTATTTAGAGGTATGGTAGATGGAATATGGTGGTATGGATGGTGTCATGACATGCATATAAGTATGCAAATATTAATCTAAATCAAAATTATTACCATTTGAATGGAGTGAGGAAGAGTTGCTTAAAGACAAGTCAGAATCTATTGAAAAATCACAAGCATTGGGAGATTAATCTAGGAGACTGATAGGTGGATTATAAAAGAAATAAACTAAGTTTTATGATTATTATATATCATAAAGTAAATATATATCATATATTTTAGGAAAGGATTAACTCTGGCACTCAAGGAATAGTTTATATCACCTTGGAATTGTGCACTATGACAGTGTTCTGAGGATTGAACAGGCTTCTCTAGAAGATATAGAACTTTGATGTTATTCTTCTCTAGTAGATGAGACATGATGGCCATATTCTTCTTGAAACATCTATTATCAATATTAAATCCCTCTCTGAAATAAGAACAATTTTATGTACTTCCTTTTTTCTTGAATTTCTTCATTAAACCTTCATCAGTAGGCTTCGAACTTTCATCTTCATTATCTAACTTTGGATTCTTCTCTTTCACAATTTTCTTCTCTTTGGATTTGGTATTATTGCTTCCTTGAACTAAGAGAGCATGATCCTTTCCCTTGGAATATCTAAGAGCACGCATCTAGATCAATTTATCTTTCTCCTTCATTATTCAATCAAAGAATGTACTCAAGGAAGGCATTTTCCAGTTAGAAATAGCAAGCCTAGTAGCATGAAAAGTAGACTAAAAAACTTAGTATTCAAGACCCAATTTTGACAGGATGGAAAGGATCAATTGATATTCCTTTTTTCAATACCGCATTGCTTTATCAATAGAAAAAGTGGCTTGAATTTGGTGAAGAAACCCTCAATAGAATAAAAATTCTTGGAATCAATGAGAATAACTCATTCTCCAACCGATGTGCTCTTATCTCTTCTTGAACTCCAAAGAGAGACTCGATTTTGGTCCATACTTGGTTTGGAGTGGTCAAATCATCTAGAGGAAAGAGTAGATCAAGGGGAATAGAGAGGAAAATAAATCTATAGGATTCATCCAGCCTATTATGCCACTTATATTTCTCAACAATAGGAGTTGGTTCATTTTCTAAATCCATAGAAACTCTATAGAGTCCCTTAATATGCAATAGAATGCCAATTTTGGATTTCCATTCGTGATAGTTGAAGGGAGTCAAGATCATAGCTCAAGAACAATCCATAATGATATGTTGATGTGCTCAACACGATACTCTCTGCAACCTACACAAATAAAACTAGGAGAAAATATTGTAAGCTTAATAAAAAGCTATTTTTTCAGAGAGGAATATCAGCCTAAATGCGCTATGATAGAAAGAATAGATAGCTCCTCAACTCTGTTGAACTTGAACAACCTTGCACTCTAATACCATGCAGAAATTGCAGCTATGATATCATTAAAAAAATATACTTGGTGCAAAGCATAAGCACAGGAGGTAGATCTTGCTACTAAGATAATTTTCACAAGTATGCACAAGGAAAATAGAGAGAAGAATAAAGAGATCGAATACAAGAGAAGTGATGTAATATCTTTCCAAGTATTATTGATCAACTGAATTGATGATGAATCAATAATGAATTGATTTATTTTTACAATAGTAATACATCCTTATAAAAAAAATTGAGTTGGTAAAAGACAACGCATGCTAGCTCATAAATAATACTTACGAAATATGATAAACCCCCATAGGTGGCTAAAGTACTTCCAAAATTAGTCAAGGACCTCATGAATTAGCTAAAGCATGAGTGAGTTGTTATGAATGATGGAGAAACATGTTAATCATGGAGGATGGGTTGGAAACAAAAGATAGTAGTTTCCTAGTTGACTAGCTTTACCTTATCCACATAAATGTTGGATAAAAAGTAGAATAAAGACAGAATCTATAGGAAGGTGTAGTTACTAATTATGGAAGTCAATAAAGTGGATAGGATCAAACTAGAATCATGAGAAAATCACTCTCGCAGTATATATGGCAAGTGTTTCCCATGTGGTGCAAGTGGATGCCATCTATCTACGCTAGTAGGTAGGAATTTAATAAAAAATGATTAAATATCTTTATCATAAGTTATGAAGTGGTTATATTATATTCACACACTTCCTAAATTATCCCATTAAGTAAACTTGTCTTCACATCCATTTGATGTATACTCCATCTAATAAATGAAAATAAATACATAAGTACCCTATGGAAGTGTACCTCGTGATTGGAGAAAATTTATCCTCATAGTGATTGTTGTTGATTTTTTGAGATGCATCAAAAGATATTCCACAAGAAAGAATAAATACAAAATAATAACAAGTCATCCCACTTAAATTGATCCATTCAAATGGTCAAGTCGACCTAGTTAACGGATAAAATGCCCCAGTTTAAGGGGGGAAATGACCCAGTCTAGAAGACAAGTCGAACCTGTATGGAAAAGTGACTTTTCCAGTATAAATAAAAGTGAACTTGGATCATTTACAACACACAACTTCACTCAAGAAAGAGGAAAATTGTGCAAATCCAAGGAATACAAGTTAAGGGGTTCAAGAAAAATTGCGAATAATTTTTTTGGGGTTTTATCTCTCTCTCTCTCTCTCTCTCTCTCTCTCTCTCTCTCTCTCTCTCTCTTCTTGGGACCATCGTTTATTCAATACATTTCTTGTATTCGTATTCAATAACTAGTGTCGGGAACTATTATTATTGAAGAATCTTATCTAGAGAAGTTTGTTGGATTTTTCCCATGAGAGGATTTTCCCAAGGTAAAAATGTATTTACTGTGAATGTGTTTATTTAAGTAATCATTTATATGCAATCTGATAATGTTTATGTGATAAATAAATTAATAACACCTAACTGGTGAGAAAAATAAACATGGTATCAGAGCCGTTTCAAAAGAAGACATTTCAACAGTCGTAACAACCGTAAGTTGGAAACTAGGTTTTCTAGTTACAAGCACTTCCAACCATAGATTGGAGTGGAAAATATTATTTTTGAAATCCCCTTAATAAGGAGAAATTATCTATGGAAGTGTATTTCATTTTGGATAATTTTGATTTTGACCTAATTCTACCTATCAAGTTCAATCTTAGCATTATCGAACTCTTCATAGGAAGGTACATCTATCTATGGAGTCAAATCTCACTTTTGACAAGATTTAATTTTGACATACCCTCTTCTAGGGTTTCTACATCAAATATCAATATTGAAAAATTTACAACCAATCTAAGGGTTGAGGAAAGAATGGATGGAACATAAAACTTCAAATCTTGTAAGCATAGAATACTCCTCATCCTAGAAGAGAATGATTTCTTGAATTATATCAAAGAAGATATCCAAGAATTAGAGGAAGATGAGGCCAAGATAAAGTACAAGAAGAATGTGGTAAAAGCAAAAATGATTATATCTAACTCAACTAAGTACCATTTGATTCCTCATTTTTCAAAATTCAATACTCTTAAGGATATGTTTGAAGCCTTGACAAGATTATATGAAAGCAAGACTACTAGCAGAAAATTATTGATGAGACATCAGATAAAGAATGTGATGATGGACAAGTCAAAATCAATTTCCTCTTACTTTACAAGGGTTTTTAAGATCAAGGATCAACCAGTATCCATTGGATATCCTATAGAAGATAAAGAACTCGTGTTGACAACATTGAATCGATTTCCATATTCTTGGGATGTATTTGTTCAATGTTACAAATACTAAATTTAAAACATTAAGCTAGGTTAATTTTAGTAATTAATGTAATTAAATTAAATAGGTGACTTGAAAATTCACCTCCCTTCCCCACTTAGGGTATAAATTACCCTGGGAACTTATTATGTAATCATCATCTACATTATCATATATACATTTTACATGATGTTATTTGCTTTTCACCCTCCTTTGTTCCTTCACTGGTATCATAGCCTTTCGACTCTCAACACCAGACCACCACCTTCCACTCCAAATTTCGCTACACATCACACCCATCTCCCTTCCAATTCCAATATTCCACTCCATCTCCATTGCTGCTCCCACCACCATTCTTATTCTCTCCCCCATACACGCCCCCCACCCTTGCGTTTTACCCTCTTATCGTCCTTTCTCCTCCATTAATCCACATCCTTCTCATTCCCCTCTACATTTCTCACACACACATTGCAATTTATCTTGCCATCATCTCTCCCCACTTGCTCTCTCCTTCCCGCCCATGCAGATCTGACACTAATTTCCCCATTCCTTCCTCTCAACGCCATCCACACTCACCTCACGCATCATCACTCCCTCCCCAAAACTCCTCTCCTTCGACTATGTGCTACTCTTGTCCCTCGTCTACTATAAACCTCTTCCTTCACATCACATCTCCCCATAACCTCCACCATCCAGTTGTTGTTCCTATCCATTCCACTGTTCCACCTCTCGCCTGCCACTAGCCATTTCTCCACGATCGGCTGGTTAAATAATTTTAATAATAATACCTTTTAATATTAATAATATTTATTAATATTATTATTAATAAAATAACTATATTATAATAATAATTATTATTATTATAATTACATTAAAAATTATTATTATTATTATTATTATTATTATTATTATTATTATTTATATTTATACAATGAATATAAATAAATCCACGTTCAACAGCGAGAAGACTCAAACAATCACCAGATCAATGGCTGACTTAAACGCCCGGTTCGATCAAATCGATGAGAAAATTAACAAGAACTACGAGGAACTCCACACAAAAATCAAACAAACTGGTGACAATTTGACATCAAATTGGACACAAATCACATCATGAATAGAGAATATCTTCCTCACTTTACAGGAATACCAAAAGAAAAATCAAGCAGTTTTAGCCGCCATCTTGGATAGATTACAAATATCAAATGACCCGCAACCAAACTCTCCCAGAACACCGTAGAAACCATATCCTTTGTTCATCATGTTGACCTAAGCCTCATATACACAAGCACGCCAAATATGGGTGAAAGTCTAGTTACCCAAATACGATGGGGATGAACAATAGTTCATAGCGTGGACTAAAAAGCCAAGGAATAACTAGACATCCACAACATCAATTATGCAGGCTATAAAATTAAATATGCCTCCATGCATCTAGAAGGAAATGCCTACAATTGATACTTATGGTGGAATAATACTACAAGAATATGTTCTCACAATTGGGTTAGCTTCAGGAATGACCTCATCAAAATATTCCAAGGCATTGAAGAAAAATAATTTTTTTTCCAAAATCACAAGGTTACAACAAAAATGCAGTGTCGATGATTACACATGTGAGTGTGAGGCATTGTCAACTCAAGTTCCAGAGTTAACCAATGACCAACGACTAGATACCTACATACACGGTCTAAAACAACACATCTGTGATGGGCTAGAGTTACATAACATCTCTACCATGGAGGAAGCACAATGCAAAGCCAGGATTATTGAAAGCAAATTAAATAAATCCGTTCATAAAAATTTCAACAAATATGACTCCAAAATTAATCCCATCCAATCAGCATACACAGGAAATCCAAGATATACACCTCCACAACTCAGGGAAAGAACGAAGCCCAGTTTAGAGGCCCTGTAGCGCCCCCTATCTTCCCAAGGTCTATTAATAAGGAAAATACACATTTTTTTTTTTTTTTTACCATATGTCCCTTATTGAACAACATAATATAACATCACATAAATGTACAAGCAAAGAATGATAAAATATCTACTTAATAAATAGATTATTTAAAAGCATGCCAGATTAATTGATCATTTTTGTAATTATGACTAAAAATGTAAATATTCTGAAAATAACATATAACATCAGATTTATAATTAACTTTATGTTAGGACGTACTCTGGCTGACTATTATAACTTTAGAGAAAAAAGCAATGAATGTTATGTAAAATTTTCAAAATAGAATTATGCTAAAAAGCTATTAACTTTAGATATGATTTCAGAATAGAATTATAAGAAAACCTAACTTTATATATAATTTTCAGAAATAGAATTATTCTAAAAAGTCATTAACCTTAAATGTGATTTGATAATAGAATTATGATAAAGATAACCATAACGTTTATATATAATTTCAGGAATAGAATTAGACCAAAAAGTTGTTAACTTTTAGATATGATTCCAGAATAAGTTTTCATGCTTATTACTCTGCAGACTATATTAGAAAGTTTTATAATCTTCCGCCTAACCCATCTCTATGATATTTTGACCATAATCCAATTAGGAAAGACTCCTACATGAATTTTCCATCATGTAGTCCATCCGCATACATATTGTATGTATTAGCAGGGCATGCATTGATATATAGCTTGGATGCTTCTGGTGCTGCTTCACTTGCCATTGGCTTGCGCTGGTGCTGGAGAAACTGGGTCAATTGCTTATGGGTAAATGGCTAATGCTGGTGGAACTGGAGAATATAAAATTGATAGCTTTGCATCTCGATCTGAACCCGTATATGTGCTGGCTTATCTTGGGTATCGAAATATAAATGCTGCTTTTGACCTGTAACTACTATGCCTGGGTATCTATATGAATGATATGAAAGATATGAAACTAGAGTGACTATGAAATCGTAGCTAAAGCCCCTGCCTTTACTAGCCTTGTCCTAACTTAAGCGCTGCTATTACTGACGCTGGTCGCTAGCAAGGGGCTTTACGTCTTAGTATTAGATGTACTAAGGGGAAGGAAGGCATAGGGAATACCTCACCTACTGGCCACAATGCTACAACCTAGCCTTTCTATTACAGCTAGCATAGTCTTCGTTTCCCCCTACTCACTCCGCGCAGCCAAGCCCAAGTATCATGAACTAAAAAGCCAGCACTAGTGTTAAAGTACCATTGGAGGGAATAAGTGCACGTATTATATATATAATACCTAAACATCTTCACATGGTTGATTGTAATATATTTAGATAACAAATATATGGATTACGTCTTCACAATGTCAACACTGGTGCAAAATCGAGAACTACAAAATTTATGGGTACACATATTACTCCCAAATATCATAACCCGCCACTTTACTGGGCTCTAAGTAACGTTAACTAAATCCTCCATCCTGTAAGACAAAAATAATGAGAGAAGGTGCCTAGTAAGGAGCTTGTGATCTCTATTAAATCATATCGAAAACAACAGATCAGTCAATTAAATGTTGATGGTCTATGTTTTGAGATCCACAACATTTAAATTAAATTGTAGGCAACTACTTCGATCCGCCAGAAACATGTGTGCAGCATAAATTCATGATGAGGGCCAAAGCTGAATTAAATTGATCGCAGGCATCAATGCCATAAAATAAAAAAGAATAAGATTACCAATTATAGAAAACATAGGAAATGAAACTGTATTCATATTGGTTAGGAGAAGCCCACAAGTAAAAACATCAGCATGAATTTCGGCATCAGTGGAAACTTCCCAAATGAAATCATAGCCATGGAAGCAGCTCTGATAAGAAATCAAGCATAATCGATAGATAGTCTTACAAAGGAACTCGCAGCCATGAAACTGACGTTTAGATCAGATCCAAACAGGAATGAACACAATATGACAGTTCAGATAAAGAACCCTCTCTCAAAAGAAACTATTCCTTTGCACATAAAATTCAGATCTAGAAATGACATTCTTAAAGCATAACAGTTCTGATCAAATCATCCAATCACATAGTGTACAAACTCCTTAGTGCCTATCCTTCAGATCAAAAGGAATTATTACAACATAGCACAATTCATATCCATAATCAAATCTCAATATGCACAAATTTCTTAGCGCCAAACATCCATTCCAAAATGCAATATTAAAAACATAACCGCATTCAGATCCAAAAAGGGGTAATTAAAACATAGCAGCATTCAGATCGATAATCCAATCTAAAGATTTCATCTCCTGCAAGAGTACAACTCGTCCAGAGATCGGCTCGAAGCCCAGGTCGAGGCTTGCTGAGTCTTTAATTGCCATTCCAGCCACTATGTAAGAATATAAACTGAAATCTAAATGCGGCCACCCAGGCATATAAACAGAAATTTAAATCCAGATCTCATAAAAATACCGGCATAAAATGCATTCTCCAGCTCTGAGCAACACGCAGGAATATAACAAATTCTAAATTCAGATCTCATAATAAAATGAAAATCCAGATCTATAAATAAATACAAATACAGATCTAAAATATAAAATACAACACAGATCTAAAATAAAGATCCAGTTCCATAATAAACTATAGAGGCAGATCTAAAATACAATCTAGATCTATAAAGAAATGCAGACATGGGTCTGCAATAAAATTCAATGCCCATTCATGGATCTTTAACAATGCATTTCAAGAATTATAACAACAATTTAACGACCCATAAAAAACCTGAGTTTCCTTGTGCAGGCTTGTTCTTTCTGAGGTTGCCGCACCACGAGCTTTGTCAAGTTCCCACGAACATTGATTAGTTCCCAATCACAAGAGATCCACTGGTTGACCTCCCTACCATTCCAATGGGTACTCTCCTTCCCCAAGGACCCCCGAGCTGAATGGAGTTTCCGGAAGAAGTACCCAAGCATGATCAGAGTGTGTAGAATCACTAAGGGCCTCCCAACCCTGTTCACACCTGATGAACCAAACTCTCTACAGCCACCATCCGCCTCTGAATTCTCTCATCTGTCCAACATTAGGGTAAAAAGCATCCCATATCCAAACCCTACCCTTTCATTTATATCGTTCTTTTTGAGATTTATGCATAATGTAAATTATTATTTTTATTTATTCTTATTTTGGATTCATTTTTGTTTTATTTCAACGGATCTTTTGTCACATGCATTTATGTAGTGTCATATGCATTTATCCAATCTTCTAATTTAGGATTTCTTTACTTAACTATTCCTAAATTTCATTCCTAGATTTTTGCTTTTGATTTGCTATTTTTTTTTGTGCAATGTGTTAATATTTAGAATCTTCTTTTATTTTGTTTATCATGATTTCTTTTTCTTTTTATTTTTATTTTTTATTTTTTTTATTTTTATTTTTATTTCATAAGGTTGCACTTTCCATTACTTTATTTTCAAGTCATAAGTTTATTGTTTAGTTATTACTTATTTACAACCTTAGAGTTTAATAATTTCTTTTGTTTCTCCAAGTGATATCAAGGGTGCCATGATCATCTTCATGCCCTTCAAATATCCCACTTTCCATGGTGGGGAGTTAGTACGATGGCTGAGACCACGTTAACTCAGTCCAATCCACCTGTAGAGAGACTCATGGTTAATGAGGAATAAGGCCAACACCTCATTGCGCACCCCTCAGTTAATCCTTGTCAGTGACCGAGTCCACGGCCTACCCTCACGGCAGCATGCCTCTTGCAGGTAAAAGCCTCTCTCGCTTTTCAACCTGCCACATGGAAAATATGTGCTAACCATACTGGTACTTTCTTCCGTGCAACCCCATCATCCTTTGTGGAGCGATTGGGAACCATGATCATGTGCCTGCACACATGAAAACCGTGTGCATTAATCGTACTACACCATTTAATCAAAATATTATTAAAATAAATTGTATCACCTGATATCCTGTTTGTACTCAAACTGAAATTCATGTGGCATTGACACCACCTTGTGTCATTGAGCAGTTGGGTCCCTGTCACACTAGAAACTGTCAAAGCATCTACCCATATATTGTAACAAATGAAAATTGTTCATATATTTCATTCACACATTTTAAGATCAATCATATCACATTATATAAATCTATCTACCAATGTCCATTCATTCATAAGCAATCATTGTGACACAACAATCAATACATATATAAGTCGTTTTAATTCATCGTATTAAATCGAGTCGTTTGTACTCAAAGTGCCCTGAAACCATAACATATTTTAACACTTGAAATAGTCTGCCCAACAAGGCAATACAATGTTGCATTACAAAATTTCATTTATCTGTGAGTACCCAAATGTATCACATGATCAAAACATATATATTTCAAAATTTAACCGGGTCATTTGCGATAAAATGCCCTCAAATAATAATATAGTTGAGTAATAAAAGAGTCTAACAAAATGGGGCACTACATACACCCCCTCTTCAAGAAACTTTGTCCCAAAGTTTTCAAAACAAGTAAGGAAACTGCTGCTGCATTTCAGATGCATCCTCCCAAGTAGCTGAGTTAGAACTGTAGTTATTCCATTGGACCTTTACCTGGTCGACTAATCGACGCCGAAGCTGTCGAGTTTGTCGGTCCAGTATACGGATCAGTTCGGCCTTCAAGACCCCATCGTCCGATATCTGCAAGTTACTCAAATTTATAACATGAGAAGGATCTGAAATATAATGACGCAAAATAGAAACATGAAAAACATTATGCATACGACTCAATGATGATGGCAATGCAAGACGATAGGCAACCAGCCCCAACTTCTCAAGTATCACAAATGGTCCTATGAATCACGGTGATAATTTAGCTCCCTTCCCAAATTTAATTGAGCTCTTTTGTGGCCTAACCCGAAGGAATACTTTATCACCTACTTCATAACTCCTATCGATTCTATGTGCATCAGCATAGCTCTTTTGTCTATCCTATGCTTCCTTTAACCGTGCACGAATAGTTGTCATCTGTTCTTCCATTTCTTGAATCAATTCTGGTCCTACAAGGACTCTATCTTCCAGACGATCCCAACTCAATGGGGTTCTACACGGCCTCCCATATAAGAATTCAAATGGTGCCATCTTAATAGAGCTTTGATAACTATTGTTGTAAGCAAACTCAACCAATGGTAGATATTCATCCCAATGCTTTTGTTGATCCATCACATACATATGTAACATGTCTTCCAAGACTTGGTTCACCCTTTCTATCTGGCCATCTGTCTCAGGGTGATATGATGTACTAAAATTTAGCCTTGTCCCCAAAGCGGCTTGGAAACTTGTCCAAAACCTTCCAGTGAATACTGGCCCTCTATCTAAAATTATCTTGCGAGGTACACCATGTAACCTCACAACTTCATTTATAAATACTCTTGCAATCTCTGGTGCTTGATAGGTAGTCTTTACAGGTATAAAATGCGCACTCTTCGATCGGTTGGTTAAATAATTTTAATAATAATACCTTTTAATATTAATAATATTTATTAATGTTATTATTAATAAAATAACTATATTATAATAATAATAATTATTATTATAATTACATTAAAAAAATTGTGGTGGGCTAGCATCATACAATGAATATAAATAAATCCACGTTCAACAGCGAGAAGATTCAAGCAATCACCAGATCAATGGCTGACTTAAACTCCCGGTTCGATCAAATCGATGAGAAAATTAACAAGAACTACAAGGAACTACACGCAAAAATCAAACAAACTGGTGACAATTTGACATCAAATTGGACACAAATCACATCATGAATAGAGAATATCTTCCTCACTTTACAAGAATACCAAAAGAAAAATCAAGCAATTTTAGCCGCCATCTTGGATAGATTACAAATATCAAATGACCTGCAACCAAACTCTCCCAGAACACCGTAGAAACCATATCCTTTGTTCATCATGTTTCCCTAAGCCTCATATACACAAGCACGCCAAATATGGGTGAAAGTCTAGTTACCCAAATACGATGGGGATGAACAATAGTTCATAGCGTGGACTAAAAAATCCAAGGAATAACTAGACATCCACAACATCAATTATGCAGCCTATAAAATTAAATATGCCTCCATGCATCTAGAAGGAGATGCCTACAATTGATACTTATGGTGGAATAATACTACAAGAATATGTTCTCACAATTGGGTTAGCTTCAGGAATGACCTCATCAAAATATTCCAAGGCGTTGAAGAAAAATAATTTTTTTCCAAAATCACAAGGTTACAACAAAAAAACAGTGTCAATGATTACACATGTGAGTGTGAGGCGTTGTCAACTCAAGTTCCAGAGTTAACCAATGACCAAATACTAGATACCTACATACACGGTCTAAAACAACACATCTGTGATGGGCTAGAGTTACATAACATCTCTACCATGGAGGAAGCACAATGCAAAGCCAGGATTATTGAAAGCAAATTAAATAAATCCGTTCATAAAAATTTCAACAAATATGACTCGAAAATTAATCCCATCCAATCAGCATACACAGGAAATCCAAGATATACACCACCACAACTCAGGGAAGGAACGAATCCCAGTTTAGAGGCCCTGTAGCGCCCCCTATCTTCCAAAGGTCTATTAATAAGGAAAATACACATACTTTTTTTTTTACCATATTTCCCTTATTGAACAACATAATATAACGTCACATAAATGTACAAGCAAAGAATGATAAAATATCTACTTAATAAATAGATTATTTAAAAGCATGCCAGATTAATTGATCATTTTTGTAATTATGACTAAAAAAGTAAATATTCTGAAAATAACATATAACATCAGATTTATAATTAACTTTATGTTAGGACGTACTCTGGCTGACTATTATAACTTCAGAGAAAAAAGCCATGAATGTTATGTAAAATTTTCAAAATAGAATTATACTAAAAAGCTATTAACTTTAGATATGATTTCAGAATAGAATTATAAGAAAACCTAACTTTATATATAATTTTCAAAAATAGAATTATTCTAAAAAGTCGTTAACCTTAAATGTGATTTGATAATAGAATTATGATAAAGATAACCATAACATTTATATATAATTTCAGGGATAGAATTAGACCAAAAAGCTGTTAACTTTTAGATATGATTCCAGAATAAGTTTTCATGCTTATTACTCTGCAGATTATATTAGAAAGTTTTATAATCTTCCACCTAACCCGTCTCTATGATATTTTGACCATAATCCAATTACGAAAGACTCCTACATGAATTGTCCATCATGTAGTCTATCCGCATACATATTGTATGTACTAGTAGGGCATGCATTGATATATAGCTTAGATGCTTCTGGTGCTGCTTCACTTGCCATTGGCTTGCGCTAGTGCTGGAGAAACTGGGTCAATTGCTTATGGGTAAATGGCTAATGCTGGTGGTACTGGAGAATATAAAACTGATAGCTTTGCATCTCGTTCTGAACCCGTATATGTGCTGGCTTATCTTGGGTATCGAAATATAACTGCTGCTTTTGACCTATAACTACTATGCCTGGGTATCTATATGAATGATATGAAAGATATGAAACTAGAGCGACTATGAAACCGTAGCTAAAGCCCCTGCCTTTACCGGCCTTGTCCTAGCTTATGCGCTGCTATTACTGACGCTGGTCGCTAGCAAGGGGCTTTACGTATTAGTATTAGATGCACTAAGGGGAAGGCAGGCATAGGGAATACCTCACCTACTGGCCACAACACTACAACCTAGCCTTTCTATTACAACCAACATAGTCTTCGTTTCCCCCTACTCACTCCGCGCAGCCAAGCCCAAGCATCATGAACTAAAAAGCCAGCACTAGTGTTAAAGTACCATTGGAGGGAATAAGTGCGCGTATTATATATATAATACCTAAACATCTTCACATGGTTGACTGCAATATATTTAGATAAAAAATATATGGATTACGTCTTCACAATGTCAACACTGGTGCAAAATCGAGAACTACAAAATTTATGGGTACACATATTACTCCCAAAATTGAATATTAAAGTACATATGAAAAATAATAATGTGACAATTCTCATCGACTCTAGCAGCACCCATAACTTCGTTAATGTCAACCTTGCTCAAGTATTTAACCTATTTATTTTCCAGTACCTAAGATGAAGGTTATGGTAGAATATGGAATGAAGATTGACAATGTGGAAAAATGTCATAAGGTCAAGATACAAATGCAAGAGTATAACTTAGAATCATATTTCTTTGTGGTATCACTGGGAGGAGTTGAAGTAGTATTAGGAATATAATGGTTACAAACCTTGGGTACATACTCCACAAATAAATAAGAACATTTTATTGAATTCCAGTCATTTGGGAAGACACACAAATTATACGGGTTCCAACCACCTCCAACACAGTTAGTTACATCACATTAGATGGAAAAGCTACTTCAAAAAGGTGCACCAGTGTACATACTTCAATGTCAAGAAATGCAGTTTCTAACATGTGAAGGAGATATGGACAAATAACCAGAGATTCAAGAGATGATTCAAAAACATCACAAGCTATTTCAAGAGCTACCCATGGATCTTCCACCAAACAGAAAGATCGAACACATAATCTAGATCAAACAAGGGACAAAACCTACAAATAACAAACCATACAGATACCTACATCACCATAAAACTAAAATAGAGAGGTTAACTCAGGATCTTCTGAAATGTGGCGTATGTGGCGTCATTTGAAAAAGTAGAAGCCCGTACGCAACTCCAATAGTGTTAGTACGAAATAAGGATGGTCTGTTCAGATTGTGTGTAGATTATAGAGGGATGAACAAAATAACTATCAAAAATAAATTTCTGATCCCATTCATCGATGCGATGTTGGATGAACTTCACAGGGCTAAGTACTTCTCAAAATTGGATCTCTATTCTAGCTATTATCAAATAAAAATTATAGGGGAACACATAGAAAAAACCTCTTTTTTCACTCATGAAGTCCACTATGAGTTCAAAGTAATTCCCTTCGGTTTAACAAATGCTCTAGCTACGTTTCAAGCCGCAATGAATGAATTATTCCATCCATTTTTAAGGAAAATTGTACTAGTATTTTTTGATGACATTCTCATATATAGAATAATTTGGAAGGAGCTTCTGGAACACTTAAGTCGAGTACTTACCATTTTGGAAGAAAACCAATTCTATCCAAATAGGTCTAAGTGAACCTTTGAAAAAGAAGAAGTGGACTACCTAGATGGACATAAGATATCGAAGGAAGGAGTCAAAGTCCATCCAAGTAAAATCAAGGAAATCATGGAATGGGCCAAACCTGATAACATATCTAAACTAAGGGGATTTCTAGGAATAGCAAGATACTATCGAAGGTTTGTAAAAAATTACACCCATAAAAACATCCCTCTAACAAATTTATTAAAGAAAATTCCTTCCAATGGAATAGTGAACCAGAAAATGTTTTGAAACATTAAAATGCATGATGTCTTCAACTCCTATATTAGCCACGCTAGAATTCACAAAAACTTTTGTAGTCGAGTGCGACACATCAGGTTTTAGACTAGGAGCAATTTTGATGCAAGAAGGTCACCCAATAGAATTCGAAAGTAGAAAGCTCAACAAGAGAGAAACTTTGAAGTCCACTTATGATAAAGAGATGCTAGCCATTATACATGCTTTAACAAAATGGCGGTAATACCTTATAGGGAGAAAAATACTGATAAGAACAGACCATATCATTCTTCAATATCTTCTTCAACAAAAAGAATTGTCAACAAAAAAACAGAAGTGGATAGAAAAAATTGCTACGTTTGATTTGGAGATATTACATAAAAGAGGGAAAGAAAATATAGTCGTTGATTCTCTATCTAGAAAGGATTAAGTTTGAACATATGCAATTTTGATCCTTATTCTAGAGTGGTTGGATGAAATACAAAGAGAATATGCTATAGACCCAAACACTTTCACCTTAATCGAAGATCCAAATAGAGGTCCAAAATTTGAGTGGAAAAATGGCATCTTGTGGTACAAAGGAAGGATCTATTTAAACCCAATATCAAGGTTTAAAACTAAGGTGATGATAGAAAATCATGATTCACCTGCCGTAGAACATGTAGGTTTTCTCAAGACATATTACAATGCCATACAATCGTTCTATTGGAAAGGAATGCATAAAGAAATTAAAAAATGTGTAGCTGAGTGCGACACGTGTCAAAGGAATAAAAGCAAAAACATCATGACTCTAGGGCTACTCCACCCACTGCACATTCTAAAGCAAAAGTGGGAGGAAATTTCTAAGGATTTTATTGAATGGTTATCCTTATGAGATGGTAAGGATAAATTCCTTGTGGTAGTATATCGACTAACGAAATATGCACATTTTCTAGGCATAAATAAAACTCACTCTGATAATCAAATCACTGAAGTGTTTTGTAAAAATATTTACAAATTACATGGTTTTCCAAAAATTATAGTGAGCGATAGAGACGCCAAATTCACAAGCAATTTTTGGATGGAATTATGCAATCAAATAGGGATCACTCTTAATATGAGCTCAACATATCACCCACAGACAGATGTGGAAACAGAAGTAGTCAACAAACATCTGGAAACCTATCTCTGTAGTTTCGTCACAGACAAACAAAACAACTGGTTACCATGGTTACATAATGGTGGTATAACTCCAGGTATCATGCATTGGCAAAGATGATTCAATTTCAAGAATTATATAGTTATGAACCACCTAGATGGAAGGAAATCATTCAAGGAAGCACAAATATACCCACCGTAAAATATCAATTGGAAGACAACCAACGAATCATGCAAACACTCAAACATAATTTAACTATGGCACAAAATCATATGAAACAGCAAGAAGACCAGCATAGAACCGAG
Source organism: Pseudotsuga menziesii (assembly GCA_001517045.1). Taxonomy (NCBI): domain Eukaryota; kingdom Viridiplantae; phylum Streptophyta; class Pinopsida; order Pinales; family Pinaceae; genus Pseudotsuga; species Pseudotsuga menziesii. The sequence goes on from LPNX010572590.1 coordinate 66,262, forward strand.
AGAGAGTTTGAATTAGCAGATTGGGTATTCCTAAGACTTCAACCATACAAACAATTATCACTAAAATAACAAGGAAAGAAAAAAACTAGAACCTAATTTCTATGGTCCATACCAAATTATACAAAAGATTAGCAGCATAGCATACGAGCTAAAGTTACGAGAGACAAGTCGAATTCATAATGTCTTCCATGTATCAAATCTAAAAACGTTGTTGGGACAACATCAATCAATTCAAACAACACTTCCGTTTCTAGACGAAGAATGGAAACTTATCTTAGAAACAGAGGCTATCATCAACATCAGAGAACGGATATTACACACTAGAATGATCAAGGAACACCTCATTAAATAGAAGAATTTCCAAGAAGAAGAGGCATCATGGGAAACAGAGAAATTTGTTCAGCAATATCCGTCATTACCCTGCTTTGAGGACAAAACATTTTAAAAGGAGAAGGAAATGTTACAAATACTATATTTAAAACATTAAGCTAGTTTAATTTTAGTAATTAATGTAACCAAATGAAAGAAGTGACTTGAAAAGTCACCTCCCTTCCCCACTTAGGGTATAAGTTACCCATGGAACTTATTATGTAATCATCATCTACATTGCCATATATATATTTTACGTTATGTTCTCTACTTTTCACCCTCCTTTGTTCCTTCATTCAAGATATTTGTGCAATGATGAAGCTACCAAGTTTGATAGGTTATGGACAGATTGCACTCAAGAATAATAAAGGTTGATCTTCAAAATGTAGAATATGAATGACTGATAGATTCAAGCACTTGTAGCTTATGAAAAGAAAGGAAAAGGTATAAAGTTTAACAAGAATATTGATAGAAGATCAGTATGAAAAAACAAGAAAGATATGACCATGATCAGATGTTACAACTGTAACCAGTTGGGACATTATGCAAGAAATAGCACTCAAGACAACAAAAGTAGAAACATCATGCAAATGCAACAGACATGGATGAGTCTCCATTGCATAAGAAGACTAAGGAGACATCAGATGAAAATTTATCCTTTAAATGGAGTAGTGTTTGGATAGTTTTTCTTCTAATCACATAACATGTTACATAAATTCTTTAGAAATAACTTGGAAACATTTCCAAGCACAAAGTTAAAGAGTAAGAAGATAATATACTCTTGGATAGAATACCAAGCGATATTTCCAACTATGAAAGTAGATCCATTACTTTCAGAAGACATGAGAACTAAGGATCAAGACTTCGACATGTCTTAGACTTAATGAAGAATAAGATGAAGGTCTTTAGAATCAGACGATGGAGAAAAATATGATTGTAGAAACTCCATTGATCTTTGCAAGGAGGTACGGAGCCTACAAAACACATGAAATAGAAGTATTTATTGTCATTTGAGTTATTCTTTAAATTCTTTAATATTTTGAAGTCTATTGTTCATAACATTTATATGTAGATCCATGATACAATTCTTTATTTTATGCATGACTGATATTGACAAATAATAGGCTCATGTAGTGCATGTTATGTTGGGTAAGTAGCCTATAGTGCTGCACAACATACCATGAGCCCCTGATAGTGCTAGTCTAGGATGAAACCTTTTTACTAACATACTGAAAGAAGTGCATGATTTTGATAGTGTGTTTCGGTGAAGATGGAAGGAACCCATATAATTTCTGTGTGTGTTTGAGATGTAGATGGGATTTGTGCTAAAGCATTGTCTAAGATGCGTCAGTTACATGGTGATATTGTTATTGCATTGACTTGATTAATTAATATGCAATGTTATTGACCATGTATATAAATTTGAATTGTAGGAAAGATCATTTCCTATGGACTACAAGAGAAGATTGATGAGACTGGTTCTGAAGAACAAGTGATGGACATGAATTCATCCAATATTCAGATATCATTAATGCTCAGAGTTGAAGAAGGAGCAGGATCCTCAGAAGTGGGAGGCTTCTAGGAGGATGAATTTCAACCCAGGTTTCATATCATATAGCAGGATGGATTCCATAACAGAAGGAGAAGCTACAATGGGTGTGATGATTGTTCAATAGCGACAATAGTCATAAGTGGACCCATGACTACAGGTCCATAGGACTTCATATATAGATTAAGGGTTGTGAGCAAGAGGTCCAAGAGATGTTTTTCTCTCTACTACAAAAGTTCATCATTCCGATGATTATGAGGATTTTGTAGCACAATCCCAACGGAAGTATAGAGTGGTATCTAGTCAGTTGAGAACAAGAAGCTCATATCAATGGACCCATTTGATGGGGGATGACATAGACATATGTAAGCCACTCTAGTGCAAGACATCCAGATGCATAGAATGTAATATGTTCATAATGAAAGAGAGTAAATCATATTATTAGAGAATGTTGGCATGATTCTTGGGATTAGAGGTGTTACAGGGACCATATCATATTTTCATCAGTCAAGTAAAATACATAGTATATATCCTGTGAAAATTTAGGATGATGTATTTCCACACATATGATGATGAATATAATGTTTTTATTCATCATATTTGGAGGACCTCATAGATAGTTGATTGTATCCTAGACGAAACTGGTCAACACTAGGATAGATATATGATTTGCAGTCAGTGCATGGTATAGTTTATACATGTACAACAAAGCACATTTTAAGGTACCTACATGATTATATTGGATATGGACTCATATATGTCTCAAATAGAGAAATAAAGCTGGAAGGATATATGGACATTGACTAGTGTAGTGGATGAGAAAGAGCACATTAGGTATCATTGCTCCTGGCATAGCATATTGCATCAAGTATTAAAATATGAGGCTTCAAAATGTTCCAAATCAGTTATATCTGAGACATGGTGCATAAAGGAGTAATGAAACTCCAATAGATATCCATAGATGAAAAAATTGGTGATATACTTACTAATCCTCTATCCAAAGTAAAGTTGAGTACTTACAGGACATGCTTGGTTTAGTATATAACGAATCCTCTAGTTGAGAGGGAGTATTGATGTTTCTCCATATGTAGCAATAGATAGATAAAATACCCACCAGTCAGTCATGTGGGACATGAATCAAGATTTCTCCCTACTAGTAATCCATGCAGTGGTACATGGATCAAACACCTTTTAGCCATACAGTACTATATGGCTTAGGTTAGCCATACAGTGGTATATGGATCATATTAGATATGTAGTGGTACATGTATCAAATAAGACATGAAAGAGATAAGCCACTCAGTAGTGCATAACTCAGATTATTCATGCATAAATACTTGACTCGGATGTCAGTTAGTCAAGCTACATGATTCAACCAAGGGTTGTAATATATATAGCTAGGGATTGTTGTAGCTCATGCAGAGTGCACACATTCATGAGAAGAGATATAGTCAACACTATCAATAGACCTTAAATACTAGTTAAAGGTCTCCAAGACTATCTGATACTCGAGGAGTTATAGTCATGATTGTCGATGAACAATCAACCTCTTAGAGAGGTCAGATAGCCATATAGTTAGTTAGTGGGGTACTGTGGGATAGAAAAGAAAAATGAAACCACTTTTAAAGCTCTCAATCCTTGGAGAACATCATAGAAAATGAAAATATCACATATAACCTCTCTAGACCATAGAACATTCTAGAAGTCAACAGGCAAACAGATAGTACTGAAGATTGTGACCAGAATAATACATTCATCACTAATAGGGAGTTTTGATGTTTTGTGTAGCATCAAATGATATTCCATAAGAAAGAATAACTACAAACCAAGAAAAAATCATCCCAATTAAATTGACCTAGTCGAATGGTCAAGTTAACCTAGTTAAAGGGGGGAAATGACTCGATCCAGAAGATAAGTCGGCCCAGTAAGAAAAGTGACATTTTATAGTATAAATATAAGTGAAGGTGGCTCATTTGTAACACACAACTTCGCTCAAGCAAGAGAACAAGTGTGCAGCTCCAAGGAAGCATAGTCAATGGCTCAAGAAGCATCGTGAAGACATTTTTTTAGGTTTACTATCTTTCTCTCTCTTTTTTGGGATCAAAGGTCATTCTGTATCTTTCTTGTATTATTCTGTAACTAGTATCGAGCACTAGGTTAGACTTTGTATCTTGTTGAAGAATCTTATCTAGAGAAGTTTGTTGGGTTTTCCCATGAGAGGGTTTTCCTAGGGTAAAAATGTGTCTAATGTGAATGTGTTCCTTTCAGTGATATTTTATATGCATGCAGTTTATTTTTCTGTGAAAAATAAGTTAATGACACCTAACTATTAGAAAAAATCAACAACTCTCTCTTTCTGGAAGAGCCCTCTCACCACAAATATTGACTTCAACTTCTCAATGTTGACATCAACAACGTGATTAATCTTGTAGAGCCACCTAGAAATAATTATTTAATTCCTCTCTGGTAATGGAATTATGTCACATACATCATTATGCATGATGGAGTTTTACTTATCCACCATGGAATCCCTCCAAACCTATTGATTTAGTTCCTCTTAAAATCCAGAAGAATCTAATATATGATTTTTCTCATTAATTCCATGTAGTTTGGAAACTTATTTAAAGTGATCCTTAAAAATGATCCTAGGATCCTCAACAAAATCTTTAAAATCCCTCAATGTCTAAGTATGTGAACCATTTAGGTTTGTTGATAGAACTTGGAGGAGTTCTTATCTCCTCCTCTTCACCAAAAGTCTATTATCTTGCACTAGAACACATTGGTGACCCTATATCAACCTTGAAAGATTCACCCTTTCTCACTTGAATAGGATAATGAGACTTACTATATGGAAAGTATTCCTAAAACAATTACATTACTCCTTACTATTTTCTTCATGTTATATGGAGTACAAACCCTATATGCCTTTTAAATCTCATAGTAACCTACAGATAAACCCTTCACGAATAAGTGCTCGAACTTTCTCCTCTTCTTTAAAAATACATGGATATAAATTAGATAACCAAAAATGTGAAATTAATCCCTCCTTCTTCACATTAGTGAGTTCCTACATCCTCTAGTGTCTCATCCTCCAAGATATTGGGAGGACACTAATTTTGCATGTATATTATTTTGTTGTGTTTCTTTTGTTAAAGAGCATTGGAAAGTCTCGAACAAGAATAATGGTCTTACTAGCCCCCTATGATGGACCTATTATTTTACTCTATAACCCCATTATATTGTGGGTTTTATGGAATAGTCAGCACCCTCTTGATTCTTTCCTCCTTGCAAAAACCCTTAAACTGTTTGGAGGTACACTCACCCCCATTTTCTAATGTCAAGACCTTCATCTTCTTCCCTATTTAGTTCTCAATTACTAGATCTTTGAACTCCTAAAACATACTTAAAAAACTAATCCTTAGTCTTTAAGAAATAGATACACATATTACGAGAGAAATCATCAATAAAGGAAGCATAATGCATGAAAGTCCCAATATTGGTGCTAATGGAATTGGTCCACAAACATCTCAAAGTACTAGTTCTAGTATCTCCTTAGACCTATGATCACTACTTGGGAAATAATCATTGGTATTGTTTCGAATCATACACCCTATGCATTCTCCCTATTGCTTAATGTTAAAATATGGAATACCTGTGAATATCTCCCTTAGAATAATAAATTACTTATGATGCAAATGCACCATCCTCTTGTGCCACAACTTGCAAAATCTATCATCTTTATAGACTAGGGCTTGAATAAGTTCATAATGAAACCTATATAGATTTCCTTCCATAAATACTATGACTGGTTTTTCTTTTGGGATATATTCATTTTTCTTGATAAGGACATGATGGTTCTTGAAATTTACTCCATAACCCTTGTCTTCCATAACCAAAAAATAAATAAAGTTTTTTATGAGAGATGGAACAAACAAAACATCATCAAAGTTGAAATGATTAAATAGTGGGGGTTGAAAGGAAATTGTATCAACTCCTACTACTATGTAATTAGAATCATCACCAAGATCTACCTAAACCCTTGAGTTGTTATCTTGTAGATTTGTAAAACATCTTTAATCTAATTTCATATGTTGAGAGGCCCTCACATCAATATAATGATCATCCCTTGAAGTTGTCATAGTATAAATGCAATATATACCATCAAGAAATCCTTCTTGAACTTGGAGGAAAACTCGTTGATCTAATTTTTTATAAAGGTTTCTACTACTTATGTGGTTTCTTCATTTTTTCCTTCTTTTCAAGACATTGCAATGCATAAATCTCAAGCTTATGAAAAATGAAGCACTTGACTTTAATCATGTATTTCTTCCCTAATTGTGAGATTGAATCATCATCCTTTCATTTCCCTTGTTGGGTCCTTTACCTCTACCCTTCTTCATATTTCCAAATAGTTATAGGTTATTGTCACCACCCTTGTTTGTTTCCTTTGAGTCCATCTAATCCTCCTCGTAGAAACAATAATGGAATGTATTTCCAAGAAAGAGATTTAATTATTATTGAATTGATGATTTTGACAAGGACTATAATGTGGATTTATACAAATCAAGGGTCACCATTAAATTATGCGACCTATCAAGCCATTAATTAATAAATATAAAATTACTAAACTAGTTATTTTTATTACAAGTCATCCCTTTCTAGAATACTTCATCCACGAAGTATTGGTAAGGATGGGTGGCATGAATGAAAATATTCATTCTCCCATGTAGCTTCATCATATGGTAAGTTTATCCACTTGATAAGGTAATCATTGACTAATTTGGAGAGAAGTGTTCTAGTTTTAATTTCCAAAATGCATTCTGGTTCCATCACGAATTTTCCTTCATCATCTAACATAGGTAATTCATTTTTTATGTGAGTGGATGATCCCTATTTCTTCTTTAGGCATGAAACATGGAATACGGCATGTGTTTTTCCTTTATTTGGAATGTTTAGAACACATGCCACTTGTTCCACTTGCTTTCAAACTTTATATGGGACATAGAACTTGGGTGCAAGTTTGTGATTTTTTGGAATTTTTTACTGAAGTTTGCTTGTATGGTTGAAGGCGAACCAAGGCACAATCACCCACTTCAAATTCTCGATCAGTTCTTTTTTAGCATGCTTGTTGTTTCTTGCACTTTATTTATTGTTCAAGATGGTTCTTTGAAATGAGCATGGCGTCATCGGATGTCTCTATGTAATCTCTTGCTGCTGGAAATTTGAAATTGGTGATGACATATTCTCTTTCTGTATGAGGTGGATTCCCATATAAGGCTTCAAAAGGTGAAATTTGTGTTGATGTATGATATGTACTATTGTACCACCATTCTGCAATTTGTAGCCATTGTACCCATTGAGTTATCGATCATTCACAAAACTCCTCAGGTATCATTCAATGAATTATTTACTACTTTTGTTTGTCCATTTGTTTGGTGGTGGTACGAGGTACTCATAGTTAATGAAGTCCCAACTTGTTGGAACAACCTTGGGGTCCCTATCACTAAAAATAACCTTGAGAAAACCATGGAGCTTAAATATATTATTTACATAACTATCTGTGACTTTGATTGCTTTTACTTTCGATGAAATACCAATGAAATGAGCATATTTTGTTAATATGTCAACGAATAAAAATATGCTATCATTTCCTTATGATGTAGGAAAGCTGGTGATAAAATACATGGATACCTCATAGCATATTTGGGATGGAATATGAAGGGGTTGTAGGAGGTCGGGAGGAGCCACCATTTTGAACTTCTTCCTTTGACAAGTATCACATTCAACCACATATTGTTGGATATCAATATTCATTCCCTTTCAAAAGAATGATTGTCGGATATTGTGGTATGTTTTAAAGAAAGCAACATGGCCCACTGTTGGGGAGTCATGGTTCTCTTTGAAGGCTGGATTTTTGAATTTTGATAAACTGGGTATACATATTCTTTGTTTCTACCATAGTATGTCTTTTTCCCATGAATATTTGGAGTTTGTCACTATGTTGTTTTCAACTTATTCAATTAGCTTCCTTTTCTCTCGGTCTTTCACATGCTCACTTTGGACTTCCGAAATCCATTCAGAAACAACTATGGATATGGCACATAGTGAAGCATCACTCTCATGTTTTCTTGATAAGCTGTCTGCAACCCTATTCTCCTTACCCTTTTTATACAAAATGTCAAAATCAAAGACTTGGATTCTGCTTACCCATTTATGTTGTTCGAGAGAGAGATTTTTTTGAGTTACAAAATATTTCAGGATGTTGTTGTCTTTTTTAACAAGAAATTTTTCGCTGAAAAAATATTGCTTCCATTTAATAAGGGAATGCATTATTTCCAACGTTTCCTTTTTGTGTGTGGATTTTATTTGCTCACTTGGTTTTAAATTTCATCTTTCAAAAGCAATGGGATGTTTATCTTGCATGAGAACAACTCCTAATCCTGTCCCTGAAGCGTCACATTCAAGGATGAATGTCTTCATAAAATCAAGAGCTACTAACATTGGTGTGGATTTCATTAGGGTATTCAATTGTTCAAAACAATTTTCTGCGTCCTTATCCCATCTGAAAGCATCCCTTTTAAATAGTGATGTTAGGGGTGCTACAATTTGGGGGTAGTTGCAAAGAAATATTATATAATAAACTCTTAGACCTAGAAATACTCTTAACAATGTAATTGACTTGGGGAACAACAACTCTGTGATCACCATAATTTTTTTGGGATCGACCTTAATGTCATTGGCTGAAACAAGGTGCCTAAAAATTTCTATTTCTTTTTCCCCGAATCTACACTTTGATTTGTTAGCATAAAAGTTGTTTTCTTCTATAAGCTTCAATATTGTTTCTACATGCTTGAGGTGTGAATTCCAATTTTTACTATAAATAAGGATATCATCAAAAAACACTAGCACAAACTTCCTTAGGTAAGGGACAAATAAGTCATTCATTACTTCTAGAAATGGTTTAGGAGTGTTGGATACTCCAAACGACATCACTCAAAATTCATATAAACCTTCATGGGTGCATAAAGATGTTTTGGGGACATCTTCTTCTCGAATATAGATTTGGTAATATCATGATCTTAAATCTAGTTTAGAAAAATATTTTGCACCACGTAGCTCATTGAGTAGTTTGTCAACAAAGGGAATGAGGAATTTATCTTGTATAGTGACTTTGTTTAACACTCGATAATCAATCCAAAGTATTTACGATCCATATTTTTTCCTAATGAGTATGACTAGTGCAGAGAAAGGACTCTTACTATGTGTTATTATTCCAACGTCTAATAGTTCCTGCACCAAATGTTCGATCTATGATTTGTTCCTGTGAAATTGTCTGTATGGATTTTTTCTTATTGGAGTTGATATTGGAATCAACTCGATAATGTGATCCCTAGAACGTGGGGGATGGATACCATGAGGAGGGTTTTGTACAATGTCACTATGTTCCCCCAGGAGTTGTTCTAATTCACGTGGATTAGTATTTTGTCTTTCATCATCTTTTCTTTCCATAGCATAGCAGTGTAAGAAGAAGGCTTGAGCTCCCGTTTTTATCATCTTTTCAATTTTATTAGATGAGACAATTTGGGGAGGGGGGAAGTTAATACGGTAAAGCTTATATTTCCTCCCATTTTCATAGAACCTTATAAATTGTTCTCATAAGTTTAATTTGACTGTCCCCAACGTTTCCAACCATTGTGCACCTAAAACAATTTCAACCCCTCTGATTGGCATAACATACATTGGTGACCTTAGATTGTAGTCCTTTATAGCTAGTTATACTTTATGGAAATTACCGTCACACTATGTGGTCTTGTTTCCTTGTATTGATACTTGAAATTTGGTAATAGGATAGATAAATATGTTTAACTATTTTGCTACCCTAGAGTCTATGAAGTTCTATGTACTCCCACTATCGACCAACACCGTCACTTTAGTGTTTGGGTGAAAACATGAAGTTGGGAAACACTTTTGCTCTTTTTTTTTTACAAAAGAAGCTGAAAATTTTTATGTTTTTCAATTTCAACCCTTTCAAACCGATATCTCCCTTAGGAATTTCACCTTGAATTAAACACACAAGTTTTAGAGAATCGAATTAGCTACATACTCATATTTTTAAATTTTTTTTTATCGACATACAGTGGGGAAATCACGACGTGTACCAACGACATATACTTTAAAATTTTAAGTACGAATAATGACTGACCTGTGTGCCCCATATTTTCTTAGAGATAGTTATTCATTTTAGGGAAACAACATTTATACTCACAACCTACACAGATTGAACTTGTGCATGGACTATATTTTGAGGTTTTCCGGACTTGAGAACTATTTTTTATTATTTATCGAAACAACGTAAGTTCAGAAAATGGTGCATTATCGACACATGTTGGTGAAATTCAATTTTGTTTTTAGTGTGACTCTTATTGGAAAAACCGAAAGTACCCTTTTTAAGAAGACAGGGAAATTATGATCTCTATGAAGATATCAAATGTTTTGGTGTTGTCTTCATTTTGATATTGAATTTTCAGTTCGGGTATTTTCAGAGTGATAAAATTCTTAAGGGATAAGGTTTACAAAAAAAATATTAATAAATAGAAATTAAAAATGAAATGAAACAATTATTATATAATTGGAAACTAGGTTCAGAGATGAATCCATTGCAACCAAGTCTGACAAATAATGTTTAAAATTTGCAGGGGTTTGGGCTCCCTGAAGTTGCAATGTTCCAGAAAGATAACAAATATTTTTGCAGGTTTTGTTGACCATGAACTCTCGGCTGAAAAATATCTTCCAAACTCTAGGCCGAGAGTTTAGTTCAAAATCTCATCCGAGAGTTTTCAAACTCTCATCCGAGATTTTTTTTTAAAATACAGTGTGGTGATTGGTTCAAACTCCTTGCCTTATAGAGTTTTATTAAACTCTCGACCGAGAGTTTCAAATTTCACAAACTCTCGGCCTAGAGTTTTTTGAACTCTCGACCTAGAGTTTGAGGTTGACTTTTTTTCGCGTGTTAATCCACGCACTCTCTTTTTTTCACTCCGTTGTCATAAAATTGTTTCCCAAGTTCATGTTTTCACCCGTTTTTGATATGGACAAACAATTGGAGGGTTTGAGGTTGAGAGATACCTTTCATTGCGGCTAGTGAGAGAGTTGGTGTGATGTTAGCCTCCTCTTTTCAAGTCTCATCGCTATCTGACTCTATGTTAGAGGAAGGTGCTTCGCTTGATTCTCCATCATTAACATCACCCGTATTACTTTTTTTCACATAAGAATAGATTCTTCTTTTTGAACTTCTGTCATGGACACCAATTTGGGGCATTGCACTTACGTCATGGATTGTCGTCCTTTTTCCCATTTGATCTTAGGTATTGTGGAATATAAACCGATGAACGTTGTGATTTTTGTTTTTCTTCAATTAATTTTTCTTTTTAATGGGCTTGTTCCACGTCTTTGACGTCTAATAATTTTATTTTGCTTTGGATACTCTATTTTAGCCCACCAATGGAAATTTGCAAGAGTCGTTCTTCAGTTATATCTTAAACATGAGTGGCCAGGACTAATAAATTGCTAAAATATTCATCCACAGTTCCTTCTTGTTGTAAATGAGTGATCTTGCTATAGATTTCAGCTTCTTCCATGTCTTGAAATCATTTAAAGAATTATTTCTTGAAGGTGTCTCAGTATCTAACTGGTATTCTTCCCTTCATTATTGAGACCCACAATAAGAACTAGTCACAAGCGGTTTTATCCATGTACATTGCTACAACATTCAGTTTGCCATCGTCGCCATAAATATTGTACATTTTAAAATTATTTTCGATTTTGTTGATCCATCGAATCCCGTCTCAATTATTTTTTCCATCGAACCTTGGTAAATCAATCTTGACCTTGTGAACAACATTGTGGGTTGGGATTGTATGTGAATTATTGGCTCCTTTAACTTGGTCTCTTGGTGAGGGAATTTCGATCTTTAGGTTGCGAATGTCCTCATCCTTTTTTCCAAGCTTTGCAAGTATCCTTTGAATTGGATCATCTTCTTACTTTATGGATGCATCCTTGTTCTCCAGAGGGTATCTCTCTATATTTCTTGTATTCATGTTGCTAATTTTGGATTCGGGATAGGTTAACTATTAAATTTTTAATTAAAATAAATAAATAATATTAAAGATATAAATATTAAAATAAATAATAATATTATTTTAATATTATAATTGTTCTAAAACTATTGGATTATAGCGCAGAGATGAGAAGTGAGAAGAGTGTTGTGCAGAGGGATGGACGTGGTGAGAAAAAAGAGTGTGTGAGAGGTCTAGCACGGGGGTCGGAGGGTTGGCTATGCTGGGCGATGAGGGAAGGAACGCGGTGATGGAGAGGCAAGAGTGGTTTTTTGGTGGTCGCAGGGAGAATATGGTGGTGGATTAGAGGTAGGATGGAGGAGAAGAGTGCAGAGGAGAACGGTGCAGAGGAGGGTTTCCTGTGCTGACTGATGTGGGGAGGAACGCAGTGATGGAGAGGTGTGAGTGGGTTTGTGGTGGTCGCGAGGAGAGAAGGGTGGTGGATTAGAGGGAATGTGTGGCGTAGACGGAGGAGAGCATCATAGAGGAGATCAATGTGAAGGGGAGTAACGCGGAGGGGAGAAGCGCAGAGGAGAGCAGTGGGAAGGAGAGAAGCACATAGAAGAGAAGGTGGAGGAGAGTAGTGTGAAGGAAAGATTGAAGGTGTGTAAGGAGATTCTTGGAGGTGAAGACTATGGAATGGTGGAATGGGGATGTATAAGAGATGGAGTAGAGATGTCGAAGAAAAACATCGATATCACCGGCTTTGATATCAACTTGGAATGTATTTCCAAAAAATATATTTATTTATTATTGAATTGATGATTTTTACGAGTATAATGCAGCTTTATATAAATCAAGGGTCACCATTAAATAATGTGACCTATCAAGCCGTTAGTTAATAAATAACAAATTACTAAACTATTTAATTTTATTACAAATAATGCCACATACGGAAGAAAGATGTTGACGAGGAGAAATGCCCTAGACAATTTTTTTCCCATGAAGTTGAGAATCCATTTAGTACCATGTTCACTAACTCTATATCTTCAATATTATCCCCAACTACTACAAACTAATCCTCAATTTGTGTAACTTTCATTAAATACTTGATACCTATGTCTAATCAAGTCATCTCTACAACTCTATTCTATTTTAATCCATTTAATACCATGTTCACTAACTCTAAATCCTCAATATTATCCCCAACTACTACAAATTAATCCTCAATTTGTGTAACTTTCATTAAATACTTGATACCTATGGCAAATCAAGTCATCTCTACAACTCTAATTCTATTTTACAATATCATATTTCCATTATTATTCTATCTATAGTAAAGGAGGCTAACCAAATATTCAAATTTAGAAGATCTATAAGCATTACTATAAGATTACCTTAGCTCCCTCCACTGGATAAATAAATAAATATGGGATAAACAATTAAATAAAAAGGCCACACATATGATTAAAATTAAAAAAATAAAAGCTCCACCCATTTTTAAACATTGAAATAAAAAGGTTAAAGAGAATAAGTATCACTTTAACAACTTCCATTTATTTCCCATTAGAGTCCTTAAGCCCAACTATTTCCACGCGTATACTTAACCAAATTTTGCAAATTCAAATGTTATGCTCATTAGGTTTTACCTTGGTCATTTTCTCTAAATAATTGGCATTTTCAATGCTTAGCCCAATTTTAGAATTATGTCCTTGAACCTTACCCATACCTTTTCCCATTACCTTAGGTCCAAAATTTTATATCACGATTCAAAAGGCGGGGAGGCAAGTGTGTACTTAAGCGGGTGGAATTCATTCCAAGTGAACATGCTAACCCATTTATTGCAATATACTATATGTGTTATACAACAAAACATGTGTTGTTGGTATAAATATTTTAACTATGATATATAATGTTATACCTATCTTAAAACTATGATATATAATGTAATATATATATTAAAATATATTAAATTAAGCTTAATTGTGGAATATAATCATAAATATATTAAATATATTTGAAAACTATGTCTAATAATGTATATGTCTAATAATGTATATAGAGAAAATATATAGAATTTATGTAACACACTTTTGTCACTCTTGAAACAAACATTGTGCTATAAGTGAAAGTACTCTTAATTTGGAAATGTTCTTAAAAGTGAAGTAACTCTAATGAGGTCTTTAGGAACATCCCTCCCATAGCCACCATGTCTCCATCTCCCTTGCATATATCAAGGAATCCTCTAAGTACTTTTCTTTGGGGCATCCTTCCCATAACCACCATATCTCCATGTCCCTCACCTATGTAGATGACTCTTCTAAGTACTTTACGAAAAACCCTTTCATGCCAAGTAAAAAAATGGAAAAACAAATCATTAAAAGCAAGCCTCCTGCCTCCAAAACAATAAATACTAAATAAGACACATGGCAAAACACTAACACAAGTCATGGAATTTTGATTTCATTTGCTATTTGGAAATTTTCAAATTCAAAGTCCATCTCGGGATAAATATGTTTTATTTATCCTCTATATTTGCATTCATAATCTAACTTTTCAAGAGTGTAAAATACCTCTATATGTTTTATTTATTTATTTATTTAATGCTAATTGTGTTGGATAAATATGTCATTTTAGAAATATTTAAAGTTTACCATTTGAGTTTTGAAGTTATCATCATTTTTCTTTATAGGATTTTGTGATATATTTTTTAATTTAAATTTTAGATCTTTAAACATTTTATTCTACATTTTTCATTTACAATAAACTCTTAGAATATTCAAGATAAATAGAATCTTTTGTTGAAGTTTATGATGAATTGGTGCTCCAAACCAAGAATAGACACTATTTGTGAACATTATTTTAAGCGAAACTGAGAATATATATATAAAGCACTTCCAAGTATAGAATTTAAGCATGTAAATGTTTAATTGAATAGAAATATGAAAACATATAAGCTTAATAAGCTTGTGACAGTAGAAACTAATTAATAATTGATTTTGTGAATTGACTCAATGTAAAGTGATGATAAATGTCAACATATCATGTTATAATTTTTAACTATATGCTTTACTTAAATTTTTGAACTTTGATCACATAAATATGCTATTTTATAATATCTTAATTTTAAAGGTAACAACTCTTACATAAATATGCTATTTATAATATATTAATTTTAAAGCAAAATACTTTTATATAATTAATATTTTATTAATTTTTTTTATATAATTAATATTTTATTAATTTTTTAAAATATTTTAATTTTAAAGTTAATTTTTACATAGTCATACTATTTTAAAACAAATCATTTTTTATATAATTAACATTTTATTATTTATTTAAAATTAAAAATAATTAATTTTTTAAAATATTTTAATTTTAAAATTAACACCTTTTACATAATTATACTATTTTATAACATTTTAATTTTCAAGTAAACCATTTTTATATAATTAACATTTTATTAAATTTTTAAAAGTTTATATTTATATAATTATTTTATCATTCAAATATTCTATATTTATATATAAATACAAACTTCTTATCTTACTTCACATTTATTAAAATTATCGAAACGCACTGGACCCTTTCACCCATCCTCTTATTTTCCAATTAAAAAAATATGTACAACATAAGCAAAAATGTTAATTATTATTTTTATATCTTATTCCATGTTTAGTAAAAATGTTAATTATTATTTTTATTTCTTATTCCATGTTTAGTAATTTGTTTAGATAGTTTTTCTCTTACGAATTAATTATTCACAAATTTTATTCATATTTACATAACATTTTCTATATTTTCTATTATTTTCTTTTAAAAATAAAAATCTCTTATAAATTATATTAAATTGTAACATTCCAGTAAATTGAAATAATAACATAAGGGCCTCTTTCAATTATGTTTTCAATAGTTGATCACAACAAATGGGTCATAGATATCAAAATTTAAACTAATATGTTGTTTCGAATGAATGCTTGATAGACGTGGCAAATTGAAATGATGCGAATGAAACAAGAAATCAAACACTTGCAAGATAGCCAAAGGTGAGTAGAGATTCTATGTAAGCTTTCATCATCCAACTTCAATTTTTGTTATTATCAAATTCAAATACATAATAAACACGTGTGATACATATATATTTTTTTATATTTTAATTTATTTTATCATTCATTTTCATATTTTAATTTTCCTTATTATGGGTTTTTTTTATATTTATATTGTGTTTTGTTAACACAAAATAAAATTATAGTTTTCAATTATTAATACTAATTTTCAAAAATCAAATTTTTATGGTTTTTATTTTAGTTTTTAAATTTTATTCTATATTTTTTCAACACAAATAAAATAAAAATTTATATATAATTTTTTTTAAAAATTATGAAACTTTGTTTTTTGAAAATTTATTTAATTTAGATTACCAAGTTGAAGGGTGATGTTTTTTTGCGGGATTTTGTGCAGCATAAGAGACTTCTCAAGAATTAAGAGAAAATAAGAACTTGGAATAAGAAGATGTCTATATTGAGAGATAATTTCCAAAAGATTGCATGTAGATTATTTGTAGTTTTATATAGAACTTATCGATATGTGCAAAAGTATATAGAGGAATTCTATGAAATTTCCTTTTGTGTAGGTCATGATGAGCTTGGGAATTTAGAGAGTCTTGAGGTATGTGAATGGATTGAAGTTTGTAGTCCAAATGAAATCAACTTACACAAGATAAGTAAAATTGATGAATCTTTTTATTTAGATCAACAAAAAAGGATATATTAATGTACAAAGACAGTAGAAGAAATTTTGGTAGAACAAGAGGTGATCATCATAGTGTTATAAATTCAATGATGTGAATAAAGGATTCTTGCAAAGAGAAGGTAGATAATTCAAAGGAATGTAGTACATTAGGCATATACAAACATATAATTGATTATGTTAGCTCAAATAAAATGGTGGATGTAGTAGATAAATTGGTTTTTCTTATAAGTTGTTTTTGTTTCCAAAGAGGACATTATGTGACTATATTAACCAACCAATGTAAGGTGTCTCTTCACATTAGTGAATACAAAGATTATATACTATGTGATATCAGCCATATTGATGAATGCTAATATAAATTCAAGATATCGTAGTGGTTTATAACTGTGAAATTGATGATGGGAGGAAAAATATATATACTATTATGAAGTGTTGGAAGAAATTATAGTGTTGATGGTAACCAAGAGAGGTGTCTCTTGTGAATGTAATGGAATTTGTTTCTATAGTGAAGACCAAAACAAGGAATGTTATGTACTTGTTTCTAGGAAGGTGACATAATAACAGTGTAGAAATAAAAAGAAATAGATACCTAAGGAGGTGAGTATATTTTTTAATGTATTCCTAATTTTTTTAGGGGAGGGATTTCCATATGAAATTTCACCAATGACTTTATGAGTTGTGTTGGTAAATTAATTGATACACAATATGAATCTAGTAAAAAGTGAAAATTTGAATCAACAAATTGAAAGTGTTTTGTTGATAATATCAGGTAAGGAGAGTAGGAGGTTGGTTAAAGTACCAATGCTGTTGACATAGTGGATGATGTGTACTAAAGAAATAGAACTAAAGAAGAAAATAATGATGTGCAAGTTCCCATCTCTAGGGATTGATGAGTTATTGAACAATTTAAGTGCTACGAGATATTTCACCAATATAAATTTGAAGAGTGCTTATTACCATAAGATTGATTTGAAGAGTGGTCTAAATAATGAGCCAAGTACATTTATGAGGTTGATGGTTGATTTGTTTCATAGTTACTTAGGTGAGTTGATTGTTTAGTACTTGGATGGCATTTTTATTTATAATTGTAAAATAGGTGTGCATTTGCAACATATTAAGTTGGTTTTGGAAGTTTTGGAAAGAGAGAAGTTGTTCAAAAATTTCATTTAGTAGGAATTCTTCAAGTAGGAGTTGGTGTAGTACTTAGGGTTTGTTATCTCTTTGAAAAGAGTGAATATGGAACTTGGTACATCCCAGCTTATACCTAGGTGGAAAATGTTCCAATCGACGAGCATAATCGAAAGGAAACCTTGGATTGGATGCTAATGTCACCCCACAATCAATCCATTCTCTTTAAGCCAACTCTCAAAATCAAGAGGAGGCTTCACAAATCAAATGGTTTTCTTTAAAAGATCATGCGAAATGAATCCATAACTTATAAGATATATGTGATAAAATACCAATATTTAAATGGAAAAGCTTCAATAATATATGACTAGATAAACTAGAAGCATGATAGATACAAGTTACTAATCCACAATAAAGATATGAATATTAGACTTGCATATTCTGGAGTAATAAAATGTCCAGAGTTAAGAACAAAGTATAGGGTGAAACCCTAGAGCTTGTAATGAGCTCAAGGATTATTAGATATCGTGAATATGTCTCTATTTTCTCTATTCAAATAATGCAACCTAATCATTAATTGAATTGGACTAGTTGCATAAATGTAAGATGTACAAACAAAATACTTCAAGCAATTATGAGTTACGAACTAGGTGTTTATGCTCAAAAGGGACTAATTGTGAATTAAATCACTTTATATGAGTGGTAATAACCACTAGGGATGAATAGTGATAGGAACGATGACATTTCCCTTGAATAAATATATGTTAAAATTTCAAGAGAAATCTAAATTATAGAAATTCTAAATGCCTAAAATTAATCAAGTTCCATAATTATAAATTAATGAACTAACCAAAAAATGAATAAAATGTTTTACACTTGGGCTAATGAAATTTCTAATATATATATGATATAATTATACTTTGTATGGATGGAAATTGCACAAATTTACTAACTCAAAGATAAAATTTAAACCTTCAAACCAAGAAATGAAAAGAAATTTCTTGCTTTAATGCATAAGAAATGTAATTTCCATGTTGCATAAATTTAATAATTATTCTAAAGAAATAAATTGGAAGCACAAGTGAATAATAAAAATATGAATATGTAATTTATTAATCTGATGTAAAATTCATATTTTATTGGCCAAGTCTTCTTTAAAAACTAATATTTAATGCCCCAAGATTTATAAAAAATAAATATGAAAAGTGTATGATAAAATTTATGGTTGAATTTCTCAATTTTCTAATTAGATTTAATGCAAGAAAAATATTAAAGAAAGAACAAGTAGATCTAGAAAAAATGTGAAATCAATTATGATTTTCCTTTAAGGTTAATAGATTTCACTTTAAAACAAAAAGGAAAAATATTATTCATATTTTATTAAATATATGGATGGTTGTAAGGAAATATTAGTACAAAGACTAAAGGACACATGGAGTCACCCAATACTTACCAAGAGGATCTTCCTTAAATGAGCACCCACGGAAATATTTTCCTCTAAGTTAACCTCAATCCACTTGATATATTGGAAGACCCTACACAAGATAACAAAGGGAGAGAATAGACCTCTTGTTCCTTTCCTTTTCAAGTTGTAGTCTACAAGGAAGGGGTTAGTATTGAACTTTCTATTTACTAAAGAAAAAATGTCAAAAATAACTCCCTTTAAAAGTAAAATAACAATGTGAATTATGATAGAACCTCATGTACTATATTCTTCATCCAACAAGGTAGTAGTACGTATTATTCCATATCTTATATGCATACTTTTGCAGACTTACTTTTTCTTGGAAGAAATTTTCATTCCAGAGTATTGAGGCCCATCTTTGGTACTCTTGGGTCTCATTTTATGAGATGATACGATGATAATGTAATATATGTTATTTTCTATTCTTATTCCATGCAATGATGATATATTATGTGATGATGTATTGTGTTACTACTATCACATGTGATGCATTGATTATTTGATGCAAGTTAATGAGGGTAGTATATTCTTGATTTACTTATGTACCATTGAGCCAAGGTAATTCTTTGTGTTTGCAAGGATTTTTACCCCTTTCCTCGAGTCCACCTTTTTTCCACCTCACATGTCATCTATTACCACTTCATACTTTGGTTTGCATATTTTTGGCTAGAGATTGATATATTGACTCTTGACCCTCCCTCTATGGCCCGTTCACTATGAATCCTTCACTGTTTCCCTTTATGTCTTGGGAATGCTTGTGTTGCAATGATTGTTGTGAAGGTTCAAGAGGCTTCCTTGTAAATTCATAGGGTTATCTACTTATCAAGAAAAATGAGTTTCAATGGAAAATTCTTCTCCATAGAACTTAACCATGAAAGGATCATCCCCTTCAATGCCTTAAAAATCGCATTTGAAGAAATCTCTTAGTCCAAGACTCCTTGTACCTAAAATCAAAAAGAAAATTAAGACCAAGTCAAAGAAAGATCAAGCAAACAGGAAAGAAGAAAGTTTCACTTGCATGTGACTTAAAATAAAATAAAGGCCAAGGTCTCGCAAAGAAATTAAAAGAATAAAAGAGTCCAAAAAATCCAAGAAGACAAATCCAAGTAGGGGCTAGAGAATTAAAAAGTAAACGGGGGAGGTTTGAATGCCAAGGTTAAAGGAGTAGTATCTCTTTATACAACACCCATTTGTAAGACGATTTCCCTATTGGAAATCATCACCTATTTTTCCCCTATCCTACATCTTGAGCCAATCAAATCACCTTTGACTAAAATTTCGCCTATATAAACTAGTTTATTTTATCTCCGATCCACCTCAAAGAAGAAAATTGTCAGTATAAATGCATAGATATTTTCATGGTACTAGTTAATCTATAAATCATATTTCTCAAAATCCTATTTGAAGATATTTGTTGTGTTGGTGTATTATCATGTTTAACATGAGTAGCTATATGATGACTCACTTTGATGATATCTTACATCTATTATGTACTTGTCCATGTGGAAACCCTTTGTTATTGGTCCACCAAGGACACCTATGATCATAGTACAACTTCATTCCATTGGTGTATATGTTGTATATGTTTCATCAGATCCTCTTCAAAGTTATTACGATTCATTGACACTTTTTAGTGTTGTATAGTGTCCAAGTGGGTCCTATTGTATATATTTATTGTACATGAGATCAAGTGATTATAAGAATATATTTGGATACCGATCTAATTACTGAAATATATGACATCAAATTGATCACTACTACCTTAGATCAATATATTCCAAAAAGGTAGTGTGCCTTTCCCTAGAGTTTCGTAGTCCTAATTTTCATGGATGTGCATGGGAGTGATATTTTCACTGTTTTCCATATCTATATACAGATTTATATACCAATTTGGCTCTACTTTCATCTCCAATGCTTGCAGATCAAAGTGTTCTCTCATATTGGTCAGATCTACAAGGGTTATATATTTAAAGTTAGTGATCAACCTAAAAACTTCATCAATGTGCACAAAAGTGATGAAACCACTTTACCCATAGTGACTTGACATTTCTAATAACCCATTTGTCCCTTCTACCTATCCTTATTTTCAGATGTCAAAGCATTGTCCAATTTTGGCGATTTCAAGGAACAAGGGGGTTTTATAGGTTTATTTCAGTGTAATGGAAAATTAATACTTGAAACCACCAAGGGTTTTATTTAAAAAAATCCTAATTTGGTTCTAATTTGTGATCGAGGAGAAAAAAGTGTACTATATTTATATTTCTTCATTGAGGTTGCACTTTACTATTTTATTTAGGAAACACTACCTTTTTCCTAAGGGGGTCGATTTTCCTTGGTGGCACACTGACACACATAGAGGCATTTTTTGTGACATGGAACATTATCACATATGTTGAGGAACCTCAAGATATTCTAGAACTTATATTACCTATAGAAAATGTCTCAACCCTCCATTACTAACATTTTCACTTGTATTGACCCTCTCTTGTCATGGACAGTGTGGCTCAATGACTTGCACGTTAGTGTCTATTTTGGCCATTGCTTGGATCAAGGAAGGAAACCCATGGGGAAACATTGTTTCAGCTCCCCCCATGGGTTTTTCTCATGGTTTGGATAACACCCATCATATTGGCATATTTTATCACTATTTGCAAATCAAGAGTCATTTCACCACACTAAGGTAAAATGACTTGGCTTGTTGGCATTATTTCTTGTTGTAGAGGCATGATTTAGACCATTGATCTCAAAAAACATCATATTGATATCATCACTCACTTGTAACACATTTTTTACCACATATTGAGCTAGTTATCCCTCATAAGCTATAAAAGAGAAGCTTGATCTCTTTGGAGAAACTCCTCTAGTATATTAGCTTCTTCTTATTGTTGGATGCATTATTAGCTCTTCTCTTTGGTTGAAGGAGGCTCTTCGCAAGGGCCTAAGTAATTATTGGTATTCTATTTTTTGCTCAGTGTAGCATATGTTTTCACATGCACCTATGCCAAAAGGCACCTGCTTAAGGGTTGTGCAAATTTGGTAGAGTTTCAAGAAAGTAAGCAATCAAATTAACTAAACTAAGAAGTGACTAAGAACTAAAAACTAAAAAAATGGAAATACATATGGCATGACAGTAAATGAACAACCTTTTTCACATTCTTTTCATCAAACAATATACATGTAAAGACAACATACAAAGAATAAATTATGCTTTTTGTATTAATATGAAATGATACAAGAAATATTGCCATGTGAACAATAGAAATGGAAGACGCCCCTGCAGTTATACAAGGGAGGGCCAGTTGGTTCTCCTAACGATCTTCCAATTATCCAACAAGGTGCTACAAAAGGGGTTCTCCAAAAGGTGATAAAGAAGATGAAAGAGGTTTACTTTAGACTCAGAAAAAAATCTAGTATAATAACTGTTGATGTATTTGTAACTTCAGAATGTATTCATCCGTATATATTATGTACTGTACCCCGATGTTTATTTTGGGATATGTCTGTAATGTATTTGAGTCATTTCATACCCTGATGTTCCTATCAGGAAGTTTCTATAATATAACAAGTCATGTTAAGTCATTATGGGTAACCCTCCTATTGGTCAAGGGTTAAAGTCCTTGCAGTTGTGGGGCCCTTGGTTTATTAGACTATCCAATAGAATTAGACCCTAGGTGAGTCATTGTAAGTCGCGGAAATAGTCCCCACCATTGTGTTAAGGATAAACCTCCTTGTTGGTCGGAGGAGGCAAATTCCCCACAAGTTGTGGGGCACTAGGGTTATTAGACACTCCTAGAGATGTCGGCTCTAGTAAGTAATTGTTAAGTGAGGCCAACATGTTGGAGTGGGTTTCAAGTGAATGAAAGAATATAAATAGAGAGTGAGTCTCTCTATTTATCATACACACACTCAATCATTGGGGTGCATTAGTGACAGAGGAGAAGCTCTCTCAGTGAGAGAGAGAGAGACAGAAGCTGTGGATATCATCTTTATGTTTTTGGGTTTTACTTTTGATGTTGATTCTATCTATGAGGAAGTTACGGGGTTTTCACCATTTATGGTTTCCCCGAGGATAAACACTATGTTCATTGTCTCTTGTGTTTGATTACTGTGCTTGTTATTCTCTCAGTTAAAGATCCTAATGTATTGCTAGCTTAATGATAAAAATCTAACATGGTATCAGAGCTAACCTAAGAAGAAGACATTGTGCAGCCACAGAAGCTAGGGATTCTTAATTTTTGGGTCTCTCTCCACAATCCATCAGAAAAAGTATGCTAGGTTGACTCTCCATTGAAGGGTGCATCTTTCTGTGGAAGCGGAATTCGATTCTGAGCATTTTCAGTTTTGGTGTGGAAAATTAGGGCTTTCTACAGAAGAGGAATTTTTGAGTGAGCTCGGAATAGGATTTTTCTCCCCATCAAAATCAAATTTTAGAGACCTGGATCAAGTTTTTTGGCTGGGTGAAACTCCAGGAAAGTCAAACCCTAGTTTGACCCCGAGCTAGAAAAACCCTAAATACTAAACATGCTAAGTTCTGGTACAATCACTATATCTCGATATTGGCGAAGGCTCAGGAGCTGAAAATTACACAGGAAGAATATGAAATATTGATTTACACTGTGGCCAAACTTCAGTGATTCGCTATATTCTAGGAGATATGATCCCTCCAAGTTAGGGTTCTAGTCTCTTCCAGAATTCACCCATAAACAGGACACCTGGGGAGAGTTGCTATATCTTGGGCTACAAAGGTCCAAATGAAATTTATAAATATTTTCCAGAAAGGGAACAGACTGTAATTTCTGTGGTTCAATATTCATACTCAGAAGATGAACCAGTGATACGTGGCCATCCGTACAACTTCATTGTTCTGAACAGTCCTGTAACAGGCCATCTTGGGAAAACAATCATAAGTCCTAATTGGTGAAACAAATTCTGATGAAACCTATGGTGTTGGATCAGGGACATGTGAAGTTACCTTATTGTGAAGTTTGATACACACAAGAGCCATAATTTCAAATATATTGTAGAAACAGTAACAAGCATTTCTGCAGGAGAAATTGGAAAACTAGGGCTTCTTGTTCCGGGAGCTTCCCTCCACTGTTTTCAGAAAAGGAGTACATTGGACAGCTCAACTTGAAGAGATATATATTTCTATCCTATCAGATCTGAAATATTCCAAGTTTTGAAAATTATGGTTTCTCTGACAAACCCTAGA
This sequence comes from Pseudotsuga menziesii, assembly GCA_001517045.1. Lineage (NCBI taxonomy): Eukaryota > Viridiplantae > Streptophyta > Pinopsida > Pinales > Pinaceae > Pseudotsuga > Pseudotsuga menziesii. The sequence continues at coordinate 90,792 of LPNX010572590.1, forward strand.
TCAGCCAACTCCAGAACCAGGACGGACACCTCAAATCGGTAAGATCTAATCTTTTGCTATTTGCATTTGAGGTTCTCATTTCAAAGTGATCTATCACATCATCTTGATGATAAGATTGGTGAAGTTTACAACTTCCAAGCATGGAAGTATTTGATCTCTCTAAAGAAAATGAATTGGACACCTACATGAGTAGAGAGGTTCCAGTTCCAAAGGGAGATGAGGCTAAAACCCTTACACCAGAAGAACTTGGTCAAGGCCAAGAAGATCATTGTTGATTCAATCACGGATCACATTGTACCACAAGTTTCTTCCCTAAAGACACCAAATATGTTTGATTCCTTAACCAAGCTATTTTAAGGGAAGAACATAAATCAGAATATGACTTTGAGAAAACAGTTGAAGAATGTGAAGATCTAGAATGCAGAGACCATACAGTCATACAGTTGAAGTTGTTCTCAAATCAGAGAACAACTTGAAGCAGTAGAAGAAGTGGAGAATGCAGAAGTGGTGATAACCACCTTGAATGGCCTCCCAGGATCATGGGATTCATTCATTTGAAGAATGTGTGCTATAAGGAAGTGATTACTTTCAGCAGACTCTGGGAAGAACACACACAAGAAAAAGCTCAACTAATAATAAGAGAAAAGAAGATGGGAGAAACTGAATATCAAGCTCTCACCATCCAAAGAAGATCCCTCAAGTGATGACTAATACGAAGGACTCAACGCTTGAAGAACCTCTTATCCATATTATCATTTGGATACGAAATGATGCTATGATGAACGAAGAAGATGATGAAGATGAAGGCTCAAGAAGGAGTCTACCCACGAAACAAATAAAGATAAGTATTCAATTGTCATTTCATGATATTGTTTTTTGTTATGCATTTATTTATATTCAGTTAATGTATTATGCATGATAGAATGTTTGCATTAATGACAATATACTACTAAAATGCATGTGATGGGTAAGTAGCTCATGGTGGTATACAAATCTCCATTTCTACTTATCTAGAATGAAACCTCTTTGCTAACATATTGGATTAGTGCACAATCTCAATGTTGTCCTGGTAGAGATGGAAGGCATCTAGAAACGTTTCCGTGAGATATGGATGAATGTTGTATTGGCTAAAGTAGTTGCATGATCATATATTTATACATAAGAATTTTCCAGTATGAATATTCCTTATGAAATGTTTCTAACCATACAAATGCATTTGACTTGTAGTAAAGATCGCATACATAATTGCTTGCAAACAAAGAAGAATCAAACTTGTTCCGAAGAACAAGTGACGACAGTTCAAAAATGAAAAATAATATGACGAATACAACGACATCATTGATGCAAAATCTTCCAAGAAGAAAGGGAAGACCAGTTCAAGAAGAATGATGTCTAGGATGTAGTATCGATACATGAAGGGAAGTTCGTAGTTCCATCATGCACTTTACTCTAGGATTTACTGAGAGTAAAGTGGATTCCAACCTTTGCTCCAAGGTTGAAGGCAGAAGACTAGTGATGCTCTTGTTTTGTGTCGATGCACTACGTTCTAGGCATGGAGGTGTGGACAAGGGAAGTATGCAGTAGAGATATTGAATAGGTTCAAGATGATGGATTGCATGACCACACCTATGGCATCGAACCTGAAGCTATTGAGTGTTGCTTCATCAGAGTCAGTTGATGCCACGATGTATCGTCAGATGATTTGTTCCTTGATGTACCTGACGAATATGAGACCACATATTTTCTTTGTTGTGAACACATTGAGACATGTTCACCTGATGATTGCAAAGCATGTAGTAAGGTACCTAAAGGGTACAGTTGATTATGGGCTCAAGTATGAGGTGGATTAGAAGATTAACCTGGAGGGTTATGTGGATTCGTATTGGGCAGGAAGTGCCATCGATAGGAAGATCACTTCGAGGTTCTACTTCAGTATGAGATCAAGTGGATGGAGTCCTGCATGGTGTTGATTACATCCAAGGAAAAAGATGTTTCCACTTGCTATTTGGGAGGTAGTATGTTTCTTTTGAAAACTACTATTTGATTTGATTGATCTGACTTGCATTTTTGGTATGATGCAGAGAGGAGCAGTGAAGCTCCAATTTGTGATACAGATCAATATCTCTCGAAAGAGGGAGTTCTAGCATAGCTGGTAATACAGGTCACCTGAGCATAAATCTTTGTGAAGCTTGTAGGTTGCTCAGACGTAATCGGTCCTGCAGGTTGTCCTCGAATGTAATAGGTCCTGGTGAAGCTCGTAGGTTATACTTGGACGTAATCATCCCTGATGTGATTCTATGCTAGAAATGGCCAATGTGAAGTTTGAGTACTTCAGGGAGAAGCTTGGTGTTCTCCAGATCGAGGTTCCCTCGAAAGGGAAGTGATGATTTCATGTGCCCTTCTGACATGGTGAGAGGATTGGTTCCTTCCATGGTCAGATGTAAGTGTTGTGCCCTTCTGACATGGTGAGAGGATTGGTTCCTTCGATTGTCAGATGTGTGTGATGATCCCACATCCAACATGAAAAAGGGCTGGCGTTGTACACATCTAGTATGAAAAAGAACTAGATCTGTGTAGATCCCACATCCAGCATGAAAAAGGGATGGCTCTATGAAGACTCATCTGGTATGAAAAAGGACTAGCTCTGGGAAGATTCCACATCTAGTATGAAAAAGGACTAGCTCTGTGAAGACTCATCTAGTATGAAAAGGACTAGCTCTAGGTAGATCCCACATCTAGTATGAAAAAGGACTAGCTCTATGAAGACTCATCTAGTATGAAAAAGGACTAGCTTTGGGTAGATCCCACATCTAGTATGAAAAATGACTAGCTCTATGAAGACTCATCTAGTATGAAAAAGGACTAGCTCTGGGTAGATCCCACATCTAGTATGAAAATGCACTAGCTCTATGAAGACTCATCTAGTATGAAAAAGGACTGGCTCTGTGTAGATGCCACATCTAGTATGAAAAAAGACTAGCTCTGTGATGATACATCTAGTATGAAAAAGGACTGGCTCTGTAGAGATTCCTATGATGAGAAGAATCAAGAGATAGCACCCATGATGATGACCTAGTGATGATCCAGATCGAGTGATGATGATCTAGATCCAATGATGATGATCCAGCAATGATGATCGAGATCAAGTGATGATCCAGATCTAGTGATGATGTCCAGTGATGGTCCAGATCTAGTGTGTTGATGTATTTGTAACTTCGGAATGTATTCATCTATGTATCTTATGTATTGTAACCCAATGTTTATTCCGGGATATATCTATAATGTAATTGAGTCATATTATCATGCCCCAATGTTTCGATCAGGAGGATCAATTATGTAAACAAGTCATGTCAAGTCATAGTGGGTAACCCTCCAATTGTCTAAGGGTTAAAGTCCCCGCAGTTCCGGGGCACTAGGGTTATTAGAATCTCCTAGTAGAGGTCAGCCCTGGTAGGTATTTAGTCACGTCAGGATTAGTATAAATAGAGAACAGGAGTCTCTATTTATCATACAAGTCATACACACTCAAGTGTAGTGCATAGTTGAGGAAGGAGAAGACACTGGGGCTAGACAAGAAGAATATTACTCCTGTTGGGAGATCACTTACTGTTTTGGGGATTTTACTGTTTTGGTGCTGATTCTATATCTAAGGAGGTTGCGGGGTTTTCTCCTTTATGGTTTCCCCGAGGAAAAACACTGTGTTCATTGTCTCTTGTGCTTGATTGCTGTACTTGTTATTCTCTCAATTAAAGATACTAATAGTGCTAGCTTAATGTTGAAAAACTAACATGGTCTCAGAGCTAACTTGAGAAGAAGACACTGTGTAGCTATGGGAACTAGGGATTCCTAGTTTGTGGACTTTCCCCCACAAATTTTCAGCAAAAGTAAGGTGGAATAACTCTCCTCCTTCGGGCGCATCTTTCTGTCGAAGCATAATCCAATTATGAGGTTTTTCTGTTTTGGACCTGTCACTGCTATTAGAAATTAGGGATTTTCACAGAAGAGGAATTTTTCAGTGAGCCTAGGCTTGGATTGATCTCCTCCCCAAAATCGAGGTTAGGAACAAATTTCAGAGCATTTGGTTGGACAAAACTCTAGAAAAACAAAACCCTAATTTGCTCCTAAACCAGCTCTGCAGGATTTCAACTCAAGTTACAGATCTGACATCTTGAACCTGGTAAGATATAAAATCCTTTGTATTTCCATTTAAGGTTCTCAGATAAGATTTCTCATCATACCAAGCTTGATGAAAAGCTTGAGGGAGCTGATAACTTCCGAGCCTGGAAGTATAGGATCTCCCTGTTCCTAGAAGAGAATGAATTAGACTCCTACATCCATGAGGAGGTTCCAGTTCCAGAGGGAGATGAGGAAAAATCCTTACATAAGAAGAAGATGGTTATGGAAAAAAGGATCATTGCTGATTCTATCAAGGATCGCCTTATCCCACAGGTTTCCTCTATCAAGACACCTAAAGCTATGTTTGATGCCCTAACCAAGTTGTTTGAAGGGAAGAACATAAACCGAAAAATGACTCTGAGGAACCAACTGAAGAATGTGAAGATTCAGAATGCAGAGACTATCTAGTCCTACTTCATAATATTTTCCTAGATCAAGGAACAATTAGAAGCTGTTGATGAAGAAGTGGAAAATGCAGAGATTGTGATGACTACCTTGAATGGCCTCCCTAGGTCATGGGATTCTTTCATCCAAGGAACCTGTGCAAGAAAGAAGTTAGTCAAATTTAGTAGACTATGGGAAGAATGTTCTCAAGAAGAAGCACGGATAGCAGCTCAAGAAGAGAAGATGGGAAGTGAAGACCAAGCTCTCACAGTTCACTCCAAGAGAAGCAGAAGAAGAAATCCTCATTACTCAAAAGGTAAGAACTCTCATTCTAAGGATAACAATAGAAAGGATCTATCTAAAGTGAGATGTTATACATGTGATGAAAAGGGACACTATGCAAAAGAATATCCTAATAATAGGGTTCACTCTCATAAAAGGAAGGGGAAAAAAGAAGACATCATGCTCATGCGGCAGAGGATGATGAACCATCCAGGAAGAGACCCAGATATGAAAGTGAAGACTCTTCAAGCGAGGATGAATATGTTTTGATTTCTGCTCTCACAGGTAACATTACTCATGGAAGTGATGATTGGCTTCCAAACATATGACTAGATTCAAGGAATCCTTTGTAAAACTATCAGAACATGACTCACCTCACAAGGTGAAGCTAGGAGATGACTACCAATATCCAATAAAAGGTAGTGGGGAATCCTTACATAAACTAGACTCTGGTAAGTCTCTAATAATGAAAGAAGTATTGTTTGTACCAGGACTCAAGAAGAACCTTCTCTCCATATCAGCATTGGATGCAAAAGGAACGCGGGTCGCATTCATAGATGGTCAAGTCATCATGTGGCCAAAAGGTAAGACTATCAATGATGCAATAGTGATTGGAGAACAAGAAGGAGGGTTGTATAAATTGAAGGGCCATCCAGAACAAGCCTTGGTCCATGAAACAATAGAGCCAAATGAACTTTGGTATAGAAGGCTTGCACATGTGCATTACAAAGCACTACCTATTGCAAGCAAAGTTGTTGAAGGTCTTCCAGAATTCCAAGAAAAACATGATGGGGTTTGCAAAGGATGTATGAAAGGGAAGAATACGAAGAAGACATTTCTCAGTAGCGAAAGCAAAGCCAAAGGCATACTAGAAATCATCCACTCCAATGTATGCGGTCTTATGTCATCAAACTCACTAAGCGGGTATGCATACTATGTTTCTTTTATTGATGGTTTTTCTAGAAAGAAATGGGTTTACTTCATGAAGAACAAAGATGAAGTATTCAGTAAATTCAAGGAATTCAAAGCCTTGATTGAGAACCATACTGAAAAGAAGATCAAAACCATTCGATCAGATAATGGTGGAGAATTCACTTTGAATGAATTCAAAGAGCTATGTAAAGAATCAGGGATTAAGAGGGAGTTGTCTACTCCTTATAATCCACAATAGAATGGGATTGCAGAACGGAAGAATAGAACTATCATGGAAGCTGCAAGAGCAATGCTTCATGATCAAGATCTTCCTATGTATCTTTGGGCTGAAGCTGCTAGAACAACAGTGTATGTACAGAATCGTACTCCACATAGAGTACTCGAGAACAAGACTCCTAAAAAAGTATTCTCTGGCAAGAAACCAGAAGTCAGCCATCTCAGAATATTTGGCTGTCCTGTGTACATACACATTCCAAAAGAGAAGAGAACAAAATTAGATCCTTCAGGAAAGAAGGGCATATTTGTGTGATACTCTGAAAGCTCAAAGGCTTACAGAATCTATTTCCCAAGATACAAAAATATTGACATTAGCAAGGATGTGATATTTGATGAAGACACAGCTTACGACAAATCCAGAAAGAGACCTGCTGAAGAACCTGAAGAAGCAGAAGCAGAAGTACTCAGAATTCATGACACAACCATGAACAAGGAAGATCGAAATTTCGAAGAACCACAAAGACCTGTAGATCCACCTCTAGAGAATAATCCTCATAAGAGGAAACCTGCTTGGGTACGAGAACTCATCCAAGGTGTGGAAAGATATGGGGCTCCAGAAGAGAATCACAGAGAAAGAAAGAGGACCAGATCCTGCTCCGGGTATGTAGCTTTACTATGTGATTTCATTGATAAGAACCTTCCAGTTATGAAGAAGCGACAAAATAGAAAGAATGGAAGGATGATATGATCGAATAATATCAATCGATCATGAAGAATGATGTTTGGGATGTTGTCCCAAGACCAGAAGGGAAGTCAGTTGTAACTTCCAAATGGATCTACATGATCAAGCATGCTGCAGACGGTAGCATTGAAAAGTATAAAGCAAGATTTGTAGCTCAAGGTTTCTCTCAGAAAGAAGGAATAGACTATGAAGAAACCTTTGCACCTGTAGCGAGATACACTTCCATCAGATTAGTACTTGCTCTGGCTGCAGTGATGAAATGGAAGATACACCAGATGGATGTCAAGAAAGCTTTCTTGAATGGTGTAGTAGAAGAGGAAGAGTATGTAGAACAGCCACTCGGTTTTGAGACACATGACAAAGAGTCTCATGTGTGCAAATTGAAGAAAGCCCTGTATGGTTTGAAACAGGCACCTACGACCTGGTATGGTAGAATTGACAACTTTCTATCTAGTTTAGGCTTTACCAAAAGTAAAGCAGATTCTGACCTTTATTACAAGGTTGAATATGGCAACCCAGTGATGCTCCTACTATATCTAGATGATCTATTTGTAACAGGTACAGATGGGTTGATTGTTGATACAAAGAGAAAGCTTGCTCCTGAGTTCGAGATGAAGGACTTGGGTATGATGCATTACTTTCTAGGTATGGAGGTGTGGCAGAGTACAGATGGAATCTTCCTTGGACAAAGGAAGTATGCAATAGAGATCCTGAAGAGGTTTGGGATGATGGACTGTAAGACTATGGCCACACATATGGCATCGAACATGAAGCTATTGAGTGATGCTTCATCAGAGTCAGTTGATGCTACGATGTATCGTCAGATGATTGGGTCATTGATGTACCTGACGAACACGAGACCAGATATTTGCTTTGCTGTGAACACCTTGAGCCAGTTCTTGACAGATCCAATACATGTTCACTTGATTGCTACAAAGCATATTCTGAGGTACCTAAAGGGTACAATTGATTATGGGATCAAGTACGATGCGAATCAAAAGATTAACCTGGAGGGTTATGTTGATTTAGATTGGGCAGGAAGTGCCATTGATAGGAAGAGCACTTCAGGGTGTTGCTTTAGTATGGGATCAGGTGTGATCTCTTGGTTTAGCAGGAAGCAATCCTGTGTGGCACTGAGTACAGCTGAAGCAGAGTATGTCGCAGCTTGTTCATATAGTTATGAGGCAGTATGGCTGTGGAAGCTACTGTCTGATATATTTGATCTCCAGTTGGATGCTACTTGTTTACATTGTGATAACCAGAGTTGCGTGAAGTTATCAGAGAATCCAGTGTTCCATGACAAGTCAAAGCATATCGAGATCAAGTATCACTATATCAGGGATATGGTGCAGACGGGAGTAGTGAAGCTCGAGTATGTTGCGACAGAGGAACAGATAGTCGATGTATTGACGAAGCCATTGGCAAGGATGAAGTTTGAGTACTTCAGGGAGAATCTTGGTGTTCTCCAGATCGAGGTTTCCTCGAAGAGAAAGTGATGAGACCCATAGCCATTCTGGCATGGTGAGAGGATTGGTTCCTTCCATGGTCAGATGTAAGGGCTGAGCCATTCTATCATGGTGAGAGGATTGCTTCCTTCCATGCTAGATATGAGTGCTGGCCATTCTGTCGAGTAGGAAAGATGTAAGGGCAACTACCATTCTCGGAATGGAGGCACCTGGTTAGTTACCAGGACAACTCAGTCTAGGACTGAGAAGCCATTATGATGTGATAGAGGGATGTGTTCCCACTTGATCAGATGTAAGGGCTGAACCATTATGTCATGGCTAAAGGATTAGATTCATTCCATGTCAGATGTGAGTGTTGGCCATTCCGACGAGCAGGTCGGATGTAAGGGAAATTGCCATTCTAAGAATGGAGGCACCTGGTCAGTTACTAGGTAGCTCAGTCGAGGACTGGGGGCCATTTTGATATGACTGTAGGATTGGTTCCTACAAGATCAGATATGAGTGCAAGCTCTTCCATAATTGTGAGTAGGATGTGTTCCTACCTAGATGGATGTGAGTGCTATTCCTTTTCACAGATGATAGTAGATGTGCCTATCACGCTGGTGATTGTAAGTGTAGTTCCTTTTCACAGATGATAGTAGATGTGCCTATCATGCTGGTGATTGTAAGTGCACTGCCTTTCCACAGATGATAGTAGATGTGCCTATCATGCTGGTGGATGTGAGTGCAGTGCCTTTCCACAGATGGTAGTAGATGTGCCTACCATGCTGGTGGATGTGAGTGAAGTGCCTTTCCTCAAATGGTAGTAGGTGTGCCTACCATGCTGATGGATGTGAATGCAGTGCCTTTCCACAAATGATAGTAGTTTGTGCCTATCATACTAATGGATGTGAGTGCAGAGCCATTTCATAGATGGTAGTAGATGTGCCTACCATGCTGGTGAATGTGAGTGCTGGGCCTTTCTGATATGATTATAGGATTGGTTCCTACATGATCAGATGTGAGTGTTGGGCGTGCCTTTCTGATGAGTAGGTCAGATGTAAGTGCTGGGTGAAGACCTACATGATGGCTAGGCCTACAACCAGCATGAAAAAGGGCTAGCTCTGTAGAACTTCCTGTGACGAGAAGAATCATGAGATAGCAACAGTGATGATCTAGATCGAGTGATGATACAGATTCAGTGATGATGTCCAGTGATTATCCAGATCGAGTGATGATCCAGATCCAGTGATGATGTCCAGTGATGATCCAGATCAAGTGATGATCTAGATCGAGTGATGATGATCTAGCAGTGATGATCTAGATCGAGTGATGATCCAGATCCAGTGATGATCCAGATCAAGTGATGATCCAGATGCAGTGATGATCCAAATCGAGTGATGATCAAGATCCAGTGATGATCTAGATAGAGTGATATCCAGATCTAGTGATGATGTCCCATGATGATCCAGATCGAGTGATGATCCAGATCCAGTGATGATGTCCCATGATGATCCAAATTGAGAGATGATCCAGATCCATAGATTGATGATGAATTGAAGACTAAGAAGACATGAGATGCAGATAATGAGATGATCCTCTTGATGTAGAGAAGAAGACCAGTGCTGAAAATTGTGTCGAAAGAATACCTTGCTAGTTAAGAGGGAGTGTTGATGTATTTGTAACTTCAGAATGTATTAATCTATGTATCTTATGTATTGTAACCCAATGTTTATTCCGGGATATATCCATAATGTAATTGAGTCATATTATCATGCCCCGATGTTCCGATCGGGAGGATTAATTATGTAAACAATTCATGTCAAGTCATAGTGGGTAACCCTCTGATTGTCTAAGGGTTAAAGTCCCCGCAGTTCCGGGGCACTAGGGTTATTAGACTCTCCTAGTAGAGGTCGGCCCTGGTAGGGATTTAGTCATGTCGGGATTAGTATAAATAGAGAACAGGAGTCTCTATTGATCATACAAGTCATACACACTCAAGTGTAGTGCATAGTTGAGGAAGGAGAAGACACTAGGGCTAGACAAGAAGAAGATTACTGCTATTGGGAGATCACTTACTGTTTTGGGGCTTTTACTGTTTTGGTGCTGATTCTATATCTGAGGAAGTTGTGGGGTTTTCTCCTTTATGGTTTCCCCAAGGAAAAACATTGTGTTCATTGTCTCTAGTGTTTGATTGCTGTACTTGTTATTCTCTTAGTTAAATATCCTAATAATGCTAGCTTAATGTTGAAAAACTAACACAGTGATGATTTCCAGCGATGATCCAGATCGAGTGATGATCCAAATCCAGTGATGATGTCTAGTGATGATCCATATCGAGTGATGATCTAGATCTGAAGATGAAGATGACTTGAAGAAGAAGATGACTTGAAAATAAAGATGACTTGAAGACGAAGATGACTTGTGCTGATATATTGTGTCGAGAGAATACCTTCCTAGTTAAGAGGGAGTGTTGATGTATTTGTAACTTTGAAATGTATTCATTCTTATATCTTATGTATTGTACCCCAATGTTTATTCCGGGATGTGTCTGTAATGTATTTGAGTCATGTCATACCTCGATGTTCCTATCAAGAAGTTTCTATAATGTAACAAGTCATGTCAAGTCATTATGGGTAACCCTCCTATTGGTCAAGGGTTAAAGTCCCCATAGTTGTGGGGCCCTTGGGTTATTAGACTATCCTAGAGAATTCGATCCTAGGTGAGTCATTGTAAGTCGGGGCAATAGTCCCCACCATTTTGTGAAGGATAAACCTCCTTGTTGGTCGAAGGAGGAAAAGTCCCCACAAGTTTTGGGGCACTAGGGTTATTAGACACTTTGAGAGATGTCGACTCTAGTAAGTAATTGTTAAGTGAGGCTGACATGTTCGAGTGGGTTTCAAGTGAATGAAAGAATATAAATAGAGAGTGAGTCTCTCTATTTATCATACACACACTCACTCATTGGGGCGCATGAGTGAGAGAGGAGAAGCTCTCTCAGTGTGTGAGAGAGAGATAGAAGCTGTGGAGATCATCTTTATGTTTTTGGGTTTTTCTTTTGATGTTGATTCTATCTCTGAGGAAGTTGAGGGGTTTTCATCATTTATGGTTTCCCCGAGGATAAACACTGTCTTCATTGTCTCTTGTGTTTGATTTCTATGCTTGTTATTCTCTCAGTTAAAGATCCTAATGTATTGCTAGCTTAATGATAAAAATCTAACAATAACAACTTGAGAAAATGGAATGAGAATTGTGTGTAATTGGGGACCTTTATGTCTCTTTTATAGCTAATTATGAGAGTTTAGGGATGAGTTTTGTCATCTAGATCAGTTATTCGACTGAAGCCACATAGAGACTCATGTCAATTTTACTTTCTTTTTTGGACACAGAGAACATACAGTCGAAAGACAAGCCAGCGGCCGGGTTACCCATTTTTTGGAGTTTTATGCAACTTGGGCCACTCAAATCGAGGGAATATGAGTGACTTCAATCACTCTTATCGAAGTATTAAGAGTGACTTGAACTTAAATCTATTTTTTAAGCTTTGTCTTTCATCTTTTTGATTTTTACTGACTTTTCAAAGTTATATGAGGTGGAATGATGACATATGATAATGAATGTGCTTGATGATGTTTCAGGTGAGAAAAGTTTAGTTGTTAATATATTTCCCCCTGATGTGTGACATCAATAGCTCACCATATGGTCAACATACATCATAGGATTCTATTTTTTTAGGAGATAAGTGTGACAATGTTGCAAAGAATAGATATCGCTTCAGAGAGAACTCGTCTCCCAATAGGTCTGTAAGAGTCCTTACCTGCAAATACAATGGTGCATATTATCTCAAATATATATGGACAAGGCAGGAAACCCCATGCTTGTATAAATATCTTAGTCATAAAAAGGATATACATACCCAATGGTTTTATTATCAATACATAAACAATCATTGTGTGCATTGTAAGTGTCCAGGGTGGACTCAAGTCAAAGAGTACAAATCATGGTCCAATCATGGTTGATCTAAGGTACTAATATTAGAAGATTGGAATTTTGTAGGAATGTCAAATCACAATAATTAATTCTTTGTTGGAACTGAAAGGGTCCAAGACTTGTAATGACTCAAGCAATTGACAGTCTAAATTGAATGGGTTTGGGGAACCACATATAGAAGTGGATACAATAGGAAGCTTGTAACCAAGGTTTCCACCACACTGTCACCAATGCAACCTAGATATCTTGATAAGTATGGGAAAAGACTCAGAAAATTACTAGAGTTGAGGATATTAGGGGTGTTCGACCAAATAATGAAAGGACCATCATTCTGTATGCACCCAAATGGTGCAATGATTGATTTGGTGTCAATCACATGAGAAATAAGCAAGATAAGGGGAACTTAGGTCTCCCCTTAATCATTCAAAGGGACTCAAGAATGATGGTTATGAATCCAAGGTATACGATGCCTCTAGTTCTATCTTCTAGAATAGATTTTTTGACGTTAATAAAAGGATACCTACTACTGCCAATGCAATGATGTTTCCTTGACATAAGTGTGAGGGATATCACCAAAATAATAGGAACACTAGAAAAGTAACTGAGAAACTATTTAGGGATAGAAGGGTAACTGAGTAATGGAATCAAACTTCCTTTATTTAGAGTATGAAGGAAAGGTTGACATGGCAGGATGTGTAGGATTTCTTGATGGGATCAGAGAAAGAACACAATTGGGTCACCGGCGGACATGACTGTAAGGGGGGGAATACTAGTTGTTACTCTTGGGGATAGGGATACTAATTAGGTATGAATCAAAGGGTGAATCATTGCAAGAATACTCTAAACAAAGGTGACTAAGGGTGTTTCCATAGAAAAGACTATGCATGATTTTCAAGAGGGTTGTGTAACGTTTGGTAGAGTTTCAATAAAGTAAACATGTTAGAATATGTAATGATGACTTATGTGGTATATTGGTAAAATATCATTTAAAGGCATAAAATAACGCTAATATTATAAAATAGATTTATCCCACATGCATCATTGTAATTATATCCTTTGTAAACATTATCTATATAAAGAGGTGGAAATTCATTTATCCCACATGTGTTATGGTATGTATTGTAATCCAAATCTCTTGGTATATAAGAGAGGTGAAGGAGACCCTTTGGGTATGTGTTGATTGTAATTCATCACACATCACATGTTGTGTATGTCATTTATACACACATGATTATGACATGATTGGGTGATGGAGCTTGATGTGATGCATATTTGAGGATGCCATGTAATATTGGAGATTAATTTTCAAAATAATGGAAGATGCAACCCTTCCCGTGGACGTAGCCCATATTGGGTGAACCACGTATATCGGTGTTCTCTTGGTGTTCTCTTTTCTCCAATTTTATTTCATGCTTTATGTAGCTTTGTAGATAAAAGGATAGACTAGTAATGTTTTTGTATATTGTGTTATGATATTATTTCACATGTTCACAATATTTCAACATGGTATCAGAGCAGGTTACTATGCTCTACCTTCTTCGGTAATTTTTTTTTATTATTCTCAAGCAACATATGTTCATTATTTTACTTAGGATTTTCATTTTTTGGTGTCATTTTTTGACTTGATCTATAATACCCATGTGGTATTTTTTTAGATTTGGGCTTTATTCTACATTTTTTTTCAAACCCTAACCCTTGTGGAGAAGTGTTTAATGTAAAATTAGGTGATGAATTTTAGATCATTTGTTAACTCTTTATGTGTAGTTTTTTTAGAAACTAATTGCATATCTGATTTCTTCTCAAAAAAGTATCTTATTTAAAAAAAACATCATTTGATTCGTGTCCTGAAAGCGAAGATAACGCTGATTTAAAATCAACTATTCTTTAGAAATTTTTCGTACGGCCGAAAATATTGTAGAGCTGATATCCTCTGACAGAATATCCATATTTGTATTCAACTTACGTTGCTGGATGCAAAATTCTCATGCCATTTCCAGAAAAAGGTGATAATAGTAATTTTGAGTCATATTGATCAAGTTATGATCATTTTATGTTTTTTTTCATTTTTTTTGCTTTCGGTTTTCTACTACAGAGTGACAAATCTGTCTTTTAGCAATTGTCAAGATTCAGTTTTGGTGAGAAAATTTAGTTTGTATTCATCTCTTATCTTGAAATTCTTGTCATGAGCTTCTTGGTCTCTTTGCATTAGGGTTTCTGTTCTTATTCATAATGTTTACAGAGGTTGTCGTATTCTTGTTTATGTCTATAACATTCTTTGTGTGGAAGATGTTTTGACATTTCCAGGTGCATGGATATCTAGTATGGTAATGGTGACATCAGGAAATGAACCTATGATTAGGACTTAGTTGTTTAATGGCTATATTTTCATATCTATAAGTGATATCATTGTTTTATTTGATCTTTTTTTTACTTAATATTCTAACACGGTCTGACTCTTCTAATAATGATAAGATGCTTCTATATGCGTTATCTTGTGATCATTATTTTATTTATTTATATGTTATTTCTGACCTTTATGTAAAATCAATTTCATATTTTTTATAAGCAAACTCTTTATGATGATTATATGTTCTTGCTAATTAATTTCTTGAGCAAAATCAATTTTTTGAATCTACGTGATATCATGGGTTGATCATAATTTTCTATAGATTGATCATGTTAAATATTTTGATCTATTTTCATATATATCATGTCATGTTTATTTCTATAATATTTTATTCAATGTTTATATGGCTTTGAACAATCTTATAATCTTGAAATATTTGTCATGAGCACCTTGTTCTTCTTGTTGTATTGATATTTATATTCTTATGATTGTAGAGGTTGTCTTGTTCCTACTTGTCTCTAACGTTCCTATTAGGAAGCATTGACATGTGTTTCTTGTCGCTAACGTTACTATATGGAAGCATTGACATTTTTAGGGCATTCATTTATTGCATATTAACATGGTGTTAACAAGAAATGAACCTGTTCTTAATATCAGTTGCATGATTACTATATGTTTTCATATATTTAACTGATATATTGGCTCATCATTCTATATTGGTATCTATTATGCTCACTCATGTTCATGCTCCTATATTTATTATATCACATCATGTATTTTTTCTTGATAATGTTTTGCTCAAAATTTATATGGTCTTGCATAGAAGCAATTCCTATTATTTATATGTTATTGAGCAATGTCGTTTTATCATCTCTTATGATTTTTGGGATTGTCATGTTTATTATATGCTTTACTATTGGAAGTTCCTTTGTGCATATTAGCTATCTATGTTGTGGGATAGTTTTCTTCTTCTATTAATTTCTTATTTAAGCATATGATGGTTGCAGATCTCTGGTTTTTTAGCATTGTTCCTCTTTTCATCTTATCCTTTCCTACAACAAAGATGGTTGATGTTAAGAAGGAAAGTAATGTTGAATTTTATCATATTATATCACAGTATTCTAGTAATGCTATATGATGGACATCCATCTTCTATTTTGCATGCATCTTTCAGCTGTGTTGTGAAGATTGTCTGATTTGTTCTTGTTTCGATGGAAATACCATTCGGGTCTTGTATTCACAATGTAATATTCAGTAAGATCTCTCTGAAGACTGTTTCGATGTATGGATCCAGGGTTCTTGTCTCCATTATACGGTCTATTGCAGAGTTCTTTCAACTATCAGTTATATTATAGGTTGTGATGATTTTGCATCCACATGTTTTGTTGTATTGGCCATACATTGTTGTGTTATGCAAGCGTTCATCATACAACTTGGTTGGGATGCAGTTTCATGAGAAGTGGATGTTGTCTTCATCAAGTGCATGAGGCGAAGTGTGGCTTTTATTCGCATCATATGGAGCATTCTAGAAATTGCCATCAATGGGGATGTTGGTGTGTTTCCACATTCCTTCCATTTGTATTCTTTCTCCCAGTCATCATTAAAGGGGAGTGTTAGAATATCTAATGATAACTTATGTGGTATATTTGTAAAGTATCATTTAAAGGCATAAAATAACTCTAATATTATAAAATAGTGTTATCCCACATGCATCATCGTAATTGTATCCTTTGTAGCCATTCTCTATATAAATAGGTGGAAATTCATTTATCCCATGTGTTATGGGATGTGTCGTAATCCAAATCTCTTGGTATATAAGAGAGGTCAAGGAGACCCTTTTAGGTATGCGTTGATTGTAGTTCATCACACATCACATGTTGTGTATATCATTTGTACACACATGATTGTGACATTATTGGGCGATGGAGCTTGATGCGATGCATATGTGAGGATGCCATGTAATCTTGGAGATCTATTTTTCAAAATAATGGAAGATGCAACCCTTCCCGTGGACGTAGCCCATATTGGGTGAACCATGTATATAGGTGTTCTCTTTTCTCCAATTTTATTTAATGCTTTATGTTGCTTGGTAGATATAAGGATAGACTAGTAATGCTTTTTATATTATGCTATGATTTTATTTCCTATGTTCACAATATTCCAACAAAACAAACGTGCATATATATTCCTGAAAGTAATGAACACAATTTTCACATTATTTTCATCAATCATTATAAATGTAAGCACAACATATGAAAGAATAAATAACATGTTTGTATCAATATGAAATGATATTGGAAATAAAGTCATATGAACAATAGCAATGGAAGGGACTCTTGCTAACACTTTGTACAATAGGAAATAATTGTTCCAGCCTAATTTCTATGAATGAATGTTTGTTTACTTGATTAGATTGTTGCAACCTCTTTTCATTAGTAAAAAATTCATTCACCAAGTATATTTACTGATCTTGTGGTGATTTCTTGTTTAGGGATAGATTTATTTTCCTATTGAATTTTACAAGAACCCATCATATATTGGAGTATAATGTTTATTGTTAGCATTGATTAGAAATGGAGAGGGATTCCTAATCCTCCACTTTTTTGTAAATATTTCTCATATATTTCTTGAGATTACTAATGTCTCCATTGCCCAATAAGTGCACTAGACCTAGGTTTTAGTAGCTTCAATATCTTTGTTTTTCATTTTTTCTTCCATCCTCCATTTACTTCTAATCATTTTTTTTGAATCTTAGAGGTACTTGGGTATCTATTTTATCCCCCTCCTTGGTTCATTAATTCCTAAATATTAAACACCAAGGAGCATAATATCAACGCAACATAATGTCTAAGTAAAACTCAACAATATCTAATAATTATTTGTGTTGATTTTAAGTATATAATGTTTACTAATTC
Organism: Pseudotsuga menziesii; assembly: GCA_001517045.1. Lineage (NCBI taxonomy): Eukaryota > Viridiplantae > Streptophyta > Pinopsida > Pinales > Pinaceae > Pseudotsuga > Pseudotsuga menziesii. The sequence goes on from LPNX010572590.1 coordinate 108,222, forward strand.
AAGTAGCCAATGAGTAGGCTACTTTATATCTTTTAATTTTCGAGTTCCTATTAATTTTTCTTGCTATTATATGCATCATTTTCAGATATGAATTCTACAACAATATTTAGTGTTGAACATCTTATTTGAAGGCATACTAACATTGTGCAATTTGGTCACAATTTAAGTAACTCGAATGTATGTTTACTATTGTTAGTAATTTGATTAAACACTCAGTATTAAACAAATTAAATATGCCATCTTGATTTATTTATTATCATACTTCGATATCATTTCTTGCTCACATTGGATAAATCTAAATTAATAGTGTTTAAGTAATCAATATGCTATGTATTAATAAGCTCACATGTGTTTAATTTTCATTTCCTACAACTCTTAATGAACTCATGACAATTAACTACCTTGGTAATTTGAACTTTACTTGTGAATTCCTCATTTGATCTATATTAATAAATGCAATTTACAATGATATTTTGGATTTGTAGCAATTCACACTTTTCGATATTCTTCTGTTATGAGTTGTTATTTTCACATGTGAAATCTTTGCTTTAATCTGGATGCTATAAGTTTTAAGGAAATCTTTGTGATATGTTGGTTCATTAAGAAATTCATACTTTTACTCTTCCTAGTATCATAAGATGTTATTAATTCTCATTTGGATGCTTCTAAATCATTCATGCATGATAATATCTTGACTAAATGCATCGTGCTTCAATAATGAATGGCATGGTTATATGAATGTGTATATCCTACGATTATTAAAAGTATAATAATAATTTATTCATGATCAAGTTTGCCTATGTATCATGCGCTTCCTTTATATAATCATTTACGTCATATTTAAATCATTAGCTTAGAGCGTGTCTTAATTTCATTACCTATCTTAAGCTAGGCACCTCTTAATAAAATCAAGAGCTATATTGGTATCTTAGGTTAGCTAAACCCTTTGTAGTTGGCCTCAGAAAATTATGGCAAGGGTCTCTCTCTCGGTTAGTCTAGGCTTGTCTACTTTCAAGCTTGGGAGTCCTAAGACATGAGTTTCCTCCATTAGGGAAACATTGCTGAAAAAGTCCATAGTTGTTCCAGGTTAGTGCATAATCTATTGCTAATTAGTTGGCCTCTAGGTCGTGCATAAAGAGTACCCTTTCAATGGCCAATCACAAAAGAAAAAAAATTACAACGCTATTGACCTCAACCATGAAGCATGAAGAAAGAAATGAGCCACACATATGTAAGTAGATCCAGAGAAATTTTCTCCAAATCCCTTGGATTGATATTCAATGAAATTATCCAAAACAATGCAACATAGACCAAAAAAAACCAACAAATGAAATGAGAGAGGAAGTATCTTTTGATAGGACTTGAGACTCAACTTCCTTCTCACTAGAAAGTTATTTTATTTTTAAAACCCTAGATCTATAATAGAACCAAGTAAGCAAAGCATACTTTCCTCTTTACAAGGTCAAAATTAATAAGATAACTTAAGCGGTTTTAACAAACACTTTACAAGTCAATTAGAAAGAGGAACCTAACTTAGATGAGGGAAGAGAGAGGACGAATTAGATTTTAAAATTAATCCTCTAGATGGGAAATTGCAGGTGTGAGTTTGATGGAGGTTATACTAAGAAATAAACCCCTCAAATCAAAACAAATAATTTTCCACATTTGATGGGATGACTAAAACATGTCAGTTAAAAAGGAAGCAAAGGAGGATGAGACTTAATCAAGGAAGATAGTGGTTTGGGGTTTGAGGCTAAGGAAGCCTCTAAGAATTCCCCATGTGTCATTTTGAGTGATAAATCCTAGGGGATGTTAGGATCTAAGGGTGTCTTAGGTGACATGCATGGGTATACATGAGACTGCATAAAAATATGATCGTGTTCTGTTGTAATAACTCGGATCATTAAGTTACCAATAATACACATATAGAATCATATAATCATAACAGAGACAAGAGACAAGATAGTAGGTTGAATAACAATTTATATTACACAAAACACTTGTGGTTTCATACAAACATCAAACCAAACCAAGTTTGTATTTGGCTCAACAACCTATTATATAGGATTACAAAACAGTTATGAATAACTAGTTGGTTTAGCCAACCAACATGACCTATGGAGGCCGACCTAATCTCTAATTAGTCGACTAAATAATCTAGTTGGTTCACCGACTAGTTCCTCCAACATCTCCTCCAGAAATAAAAATATTTCTTCGTCCCGAAGAAACAGGGGAGGTAACAAAAATTAAACTGTCTGAAGTAGTTTTTCCAATTGCTCAGTGTTCATGGGTTGTGCAGTCTAGTGGACGGTCTCTTCTGTACACATACCTCCACAATGGCTTCTACTGTAATGGCTAGTTGGTGCTGGAATTCTTTCCAATTGTGGAGGGCGTTCTGAATGTCAATGGTCAAGGTTGTAATTCTTGACAGAATCGACATATTCTCTTCTATTGGGAGATCTGTAATATTGATCATGTCGATCCCTAACAGTTGAGTTTTTTCTTATGCCATGTCAAGCAATATTTTTATTCATGGAAAAATTTTGTCGAGTGTGTCAAGGCTGGGTAGTTCCTGATTCATCCACTGATGTGCTTGTTTTTCTAGTTTTTTGAGTTTTGTTGTCTCTAGTATAATCTGATCTTATATTGTGTCCTCATTGCTTCTTCCAGACCTTGTTGATTCTCTAATGACTTGATGTTTTCACGAATCTCTCGAACCTGTTGGAATACCTAGCCATAGTAAGTATACTAGTTGCGTAGTACTTCTTCTATGGTGGCAGACTCCTCCAAATGTTCTTGCAATACCTTGTGGGCTTCAAAAAAGGATGTGTACTGATTTATCAATAGCGCAGAAGTATCTTCTTTTTGCTCATATTTATTGGTATGCAACTGTGTCTGAAAGTTCGACATGACACTTTCCAACAGCTGATAATCTTTTTCTAATGGTTTGTCGGTGTTGGTCTCTGTTGCTCTTGGTAAAATTGTTTGTGTTAAATTCCTTCATTTGGTCAGGAATTCGACTTGTTCCTCTTTAAGTTTCTCTATTTGTTCCTTTCTGATTTGATTTCTTGTTGTAGTTTCTTTAGTAAGGGCTACCAATAGTTGGTCCAGTTCTCCATCTCTAAGTTTTGGTGTGTCGACTGCAGTAGTTGAACCTAGATGATGAAGGTGGATAATTGTCGGTACCTATTGTGTTTGTTGTTGTTCTATTTTATTCTTCTCTTTTATTTTTCCCTTATGTTTAGAGTGATGGATCACCACTTGTCCTGTTGGTACTGATTCTGGTTGTTGTTGCTCTATTTAGTGCTCTTTAGTCAACGTATTTTTAGTTGACTAAACTTCTGTTGTGGCAGGGTTAACTAGATGAATTTCATGGGTGGGACTTGTATCTATTTGTGCCTCTAGTGGAGGTGAAGATGGTGGCTCTAGATTGTGGGGGGACTCTGGAATTAGTGGTGGTGATGGTGATAGTGAGTGGTCTAGGGTTAATGGGGTGGTCGGAGGGTTAATTGTGGGCATGGGGTTTTTGACTTCCGTTTGTAAGTCGACAGGGTTGTCGATTTCTTCAGAGTCCATGAGGTTGGTGATTTCTTGATCTAGTGCCATTTGATCATTGCTCTCAAGAACAAGTGTTCCCTTGTCTTCTTCATTAACCAGAGGGTCTGGGATAGTTGGTGTGAATGATGAGATTTGGGCTACGACAACTGTGGATGTTTTGTCGGGGTTTTGGAAGAATGAGGATTTGATAACTCCCACAACTTTTGGTTGTGGTGATACTTGGTCGGGTTGTTGGTTGAGCATTCATCGGGCAGAAATAAAATCTATGAGTTAATGTGTAGTGTTGATTTGCTAGGAATTGCGGAATAGATTTGGTAGGTTATTCATAAATTGTTGTAACTCAACATATTTATCAATTTTTTCTTTAAGGGTTCTTGGGATTATATCTTTGTAGGGGTTTGGTGATATGGCGACAGATGAGTCTGGTGTTATTCTGGTTGGATATGGTCGTGGGGACTCTAGTGTCAAATCAATAGGATTTATTTTGGGAGGAGTAGCAACTCTTACCTTTTTAGTTCTGCCTTTTTTCGCTCCTGCTTCTATAAATTGTTTGAACCATGTCTCGACAGATACTTTTTTTAGTGAAGCGTCTTCCAAAATGTTGGTAGTGGCAGCAAGTAACTCTTCTTCATCTTCTGATTCCTCTAAATGGATGATTTTGTGCTTCCCTTTTCCTTGTGTTTGATTGGATTTATTCTTCCTTGATGTCGATATATCTTGAGCTATTTTTTTTAGGTTCTCCTTTGTCATAGCATACTCAAGTCTGTTGAATTGTGTTTCTTCGTCTTGTATGTTCTCCTCCCTCCTCTTCCTGTTGTTTAGTCAGGATACTAGCTTTCTATTGTGTCAACATCATGGCCTGTTTTTCAGTTGGTACATTTATAATTTGAAGATGGTTTTGTTCCTCTATCGGGTTGTCTTCAGAAGTGAAGGTACTAATATGAAGGTTCACTTCATAATCTTCTTCTTGCTCTTGGTCTGTCAGAGGCTCGACAAATGGCTGGTTGGTTTTCTTTGACATTGCTGGTATCAATATCTTGGTGTTGGATTATTGTCCCAACTCTTTAAAAATATCATCGAATGATGGGTAATAGTCGAGGGGTTTTTCCTTTGCCATTGCTCCCTGCATGTACCATACTGCAATATGGTCAAGCTCCAACTGAATGTGTGCTTATGGAGGTAGACATCTTCGGATGTTTTGAGCTGCCCTCCATCTGGTTGTTTGGACTTTCAAATTCTGAAACCAATTATCTAGGAGTAATTTGTCATCTTAAAGTTCTTGTGGAGTTCCAACCATTGAAAACGACTTAAAATGCCACATGTGGAATCTACATGGTTCTAGAAACTGTGGGTGTCCGACCGAATATAGGTAGTACATTTCTATCCATATGATCAGCAACGAAAACCTGATTATTCCACCCATTTCTTGGAATTTTTCATAGATGGACTTAATCATGTCAGCCAGGTATTGAGCTAAGAGGTAAATTTTCCTTAATGCTGCTATAGAGTTGACGACTTCCAACATCTCAAGTTTCAAATCACATCCTCATCCCATGATAGTCAAACCTATAGATACAATCTTGGACATCATTTTGGGTGTTGTAGATTTGATTTGGCCGACTATAAGACCTTTGGATTTATTCCCCATCGGTGTTCCTGTTAATATTTCGACCAACCCATCTTTAATACCCACAGGGAGGGGATCTCCTTTGTTAGAGAGCCCAGTAAGTTTCTAGATGGTTTTACCTGATATCTCCACCAGTTTGTCGAAGTAAAACTTCCCATTGTGGTATCGGGTGATGATGAACTTGGCAATATTTTCTTTTGTTCCTTCGAAACTTGCCATGAGGGGTGCATTCATATAATTCATGATAGTGTTATGGTTTACTTTCAGCTCTTCCTCTATCATATTTGTGTTTTCATAGGCCCATTTTTTTATATCTTCCCAGAGTCGTTCCTATGAATTTTTTGGTACTTTTGCTTTTTTAATGTTTTCCAGTATTTTTACTAGTGGATTTACAGTAGATTCTAGCTCCCTTGCCTTGGAAACCACAGCTCTGGTCTTCTTTTGTGTCATTTTCTCGGTTATCGGGTTGCCTTCTTGAACAAAGATTTTTCTCTCATAGTTCTGATAATTTTGTCGCTCAAGCTCTTCGTAGAATGATGTGAAATCTTCGGCTAACGTAGTATTTATAGGTGGAACGGATGATGATCTTGTCGACGGAGGTATGAATGGTAGATTTGATGGTAGAGGATGCTCTATTAAAGGCTCTTTTAATGTTCTCTAGCTTTGGCACTCCTTCTGACTATAGTCATGATAGCTTGATTGGACCTTTTGATCCTCTTGTCTATGTCAGTTGTATGGTCGATAGTTGGTATGTCGATGGTCCGAATGTTGGTTGTTATTTTTGTCGAATTGTACTCTGATATGTCTTTCAAAGTTTCTTGTCATTTTGATCTTTACTAGTCTTTGATTCTGTTTGTTGTTTTTGGGTTTTTTTGGTTTTTATAGATTTTGTTTAACGACTGTGAAACCATTTATATATATATTGATTCCTATTTAGTCGGGAACCGTTTATCAGTTTCTGAAATACTCTACCTTGTAATGTTCTCATTCGGACTGATTCATTGGCATTGATTTCTTCAACGATATAGGGTCCCATCCACTCTGCGTGTAGCTTTTTTGGTTTTCTTTTCACCCGACCGTTATATAGCAGTGCGAGATTTCCAACCGACAAGTTCTTGTTTTTAATTTTTTGGTTGTGCCATGCTTTTTTTTGTTGTTTTTTAATTTATTGGTGTTGTATAGCCATAAGTCAGTCCTCTTCTAGCTTAGCTAGTTGCATTAGTCAATCATTCTTTGCTTCCTTGACATTAATATGTAGTATGTCGGCTATTACTGGTGTCTGTTGTCTGAAGTGTAGCGGTACGACTGCTTCTTAGCCATATACTATTTGAAATAGTGCTTGATCGGTGGATCATTTATATGCTGTTCGATAAGCCCATAGGACAACAGGAATTTTTTCATCCCAATCATCTTTATCGGAGTTACAGATTTTTGTTAGGCCTCTTGTTATGGTTTTATTAAATACTTCAATTTCCCCATTAGACTGAGGGTGATAAGCTGTACTTTCTCTGTGGTCGATCTTGAATTGCTCTGTCAATGCTGCAATAGTTCAGTTAATAAAATGTTATCCTTGGTCACTAATTAAGGTCAATGGACAACCAAATCTAGTAATTATATTTTCGTATATGAATTTGGCAGCCACTTCACTAGAACAAGTTTCGACAGGTTCTTCCTCTGCCCATTTAGTAACGTATTCCACTCTTGTTATGATGTATTGTGTGCTTGTCCTTCTTGCTGGAACTGGAAATGGTCCTATGAATTCGATAGCCCAAATTTCAAATGTTAGACTTGGATTTACCGATATTAAAGGAATCTCAGTACTAGGTAAAGTTTGTCCTAAACGTTGATAGCGATCACACTTACTAACAAACTTTTGACAATCCTTGTGTAATTTTGGCCACCATAGTCCAGGCCGTTGGATATTTTTGGTGGTCATGTCCGACTGAAAATTTCCTCCAATTGGTCCATAGTGCACTTCATGTATTATGTTTTCTCTTTCATGCTCTAAGACACACTGAAAGAGTACTTCATCCAAACCCATTTTATATAGGAATTCGTTAATTAGAGTGTATGGTGCAGCCTTCATTGCTAGAATTCGTTTCTTTTTAGTGCTCATACCTTCAAGTGCCGAACCATTTTTAAAAAATTTAGCTATTTCTTCTAGTTTTGCTGGTACAACTTCTATTCGAAATAGATGTGCATCTAGGAGATCGTATTCGACTCCTGTCAATTCCTCTCCAGTGTCGATTCTTGACAAGTGGTTGGGTCCGACATTTAGCCTCCCTGGTCGAACTACTACTTCGAACTCAAATTCTTGGAACAGTAAAAACCAATGACATATTCTTCCATGATGTAAGGGTTTGTTTACCAAGTATTTTAACGCTTGGTGATCTGTGTATAATATGAAAGGACTAGCTAATAAGTAATGTCGATATTTTTGTAGTGCAAATACCATTCCTAATGCCTCTCTTTCTTCCATTGAATAGTTATGTTCTCCCTTGTTTATTTTTTTACTGCTATAAACGATTGGATAGTCTATCCCATCATCTCCAGGTTGTGTAAATATTGCACCTATTCCTATGCCTGATGCATCAATGTGTACGTGAAATTCGACTGATCAGTTTGGAAATCTGAGAATGGGTGCTTTGACTAATTTTTTCTTTAACATGTCAAAGGAAGCATCGCATCCCTCAGTTCAGTCGTATTCTTGGTCTTCTTTCAATAGCTCTTCTAAAGGGTACGTCATATCTGAGTAATGGAGAATGAATTTTATATAATAGCCTATGTGGCCTAGTAGCACTCTGACTTGTTTTGGATTTACTAGGGGTTTCAGGTCAAGGATGATTTTTATTTTAGGAAAATTGAATTTGATACCTTCCTTGCATACGATATGTCCTAGTAGAATTCCTATGGGGGTCAAAAAGATGCATTTCTTTATATTGAGTGAAATCTGGATTTGTCGACACCTTTCCAACATTAGTCTTAGCCACTTACAGTGATATTTCAGCGTAGAGTATATTGTCCAATTGTCAAATTATACAACCATTTTTTTATATATGTATTCTTGAAATGATTTGACTACTATCCTTGAGAATAAAACTGGTGCATTCTTTAACCCAAATGGCATGACGTTGTAAGCAAATGAATCGAATTCACAGACAAATGTGGTCTTCTTCTGGTCTTCTTTAGCAATCGAGACTTAGTTATATCCAGAGAATCCATCTATAAACGAGTAACACTCATGTCCTACGACTTCATTTAATATTTCATCTACAAATGGAGTTGGAAATGTATCTATTAGTGTGCCTTTATTTAGCTCTCGGAAATCGACACAGATTCTTAATTTTGTCGGATCGTGCTTTCTTAGTTGGATGACCATAGGGCTTTCCCATTCCGATTGGTTGATTGGATATATGATCCCTACTACTAGCATGTTGTCAATCTCCTCTTTCACTATTTTCTTGTACTTGTGAGATAATTTGTAATGCCTTTTCTTCATCAGTCTTGCATCACGTTTTATGTCTATTTTCATTTCACCCATCTCTTGTACTAACCCTTTTAGGTCTTTATAGTCTCAGGAAAAGACATCCTGGAATTATTTTAATAGGTTAACTATTTCTTTGGTTTGCTCATCATCCCAATAGTCACATATTCGTGCCATTTTTGGTTGATCATAATTGGAGATGTCGACTTCTTTGGTTTTAACTTTCGCGTCCATCCATTCGGGTGCCTTGCTTTCATTGATTTGTCGAATTCCTTCTTTAAAATGTGAAAATGATGCTAGGAAGTCTGTTGCTATCATCATGTTGGTATCTTCTATGTTGGTTGACTCGCCTTTAAATATTGTTTTAATTGGTTTTACCATTTCTGGATGATAAGTTTTCCACTGAAAGATTTTTCCATGTGTGTGCTCATTCTCCAATCAAAGTCTTGTCGGTTGTGGTACTCTATTCGATCGAATGTTGCTACAAGATTCTTCCAGTTGGTTATAGATTTGTGTCAAAGTATGGTGAACAGTCGGTTGTATAAATGGCTTTATCTGTTCTGTTGCCTCGATCAGTTTGTCATCTTCCAGTATGAATCTATAGTCTTTAATGAATTTTTCCTTAAGTTACTACCATATGAATGTTTCACCTAGAGATTCTTCCATTTTATACCATTTATTTGGTAAATCGTCAAGTGTGGATGGAAATAAGTGTGGTCATGTTCTTTTGTCTTTGTACCTAAGTCTTCTCCATTCCCTTTCGCATATACTAATGTGATTTTCAAAGCTTTGTCCTTGTGTGAATACTAGTATTTGTGCCTGTTTGGTTACCTTCCTTTCACCAAATCTCTCAGTGAAGTATGTCGAAGTTGTTATCCACATTTGTAGCCTGGATTGATGGGTATCCCACCATTGAGAAGCTTGACCTGTAAATGTTTCTACCAAGCTTTGTATTCGGCCATGCTCTCCTAAGTTTTTCGAAACTTGTTCAATATGGAGGACTGGTGACTCTCTTTCTTTATACCGAAGAGACTGTTTATTTTCTGTTTTAATCAACACTAAAGAAGGGTATTCTCTAATTTTTCTTTCAAATATATCTAGAATGATGGACACCAAAAAGAATTGTCGAGTCAATTTCTTTGATATGGATTGGATAGTACAACATCCTCGTGCTTGAGTTTCATAATTTTCTATCTCCCAATCGTGTAATTCTGCATCTGAATTATATCCGACTATATCTTGGTTCCCTAAGTGAAGTTCCCCGTAGATATTTGGCTCAATATAGTCTTCATTATTTTGGATTTTGTAGAGTTGTCGAACGTTGACTTCTTCATCTATTGGTTCGGTCCAAGGTTCACCTTGAGAAGGGTGAATGGGGACAATAACTTTTTGTCCATTTCGTTTAAGTTTTATCCTCTCTTTGTCTAATGAAATCAATGCTTTCATCTTTTGACCCCGTGGTCATCCCACCAAGGCTGGGAAAGAACTGGATCCTTATTTAGGGTCGATGATTTTGAAATCAACTTTCATGGTGATTCCCTTGATGGTCGTATCGACGTTGCACCATACACTGATAGGTTCAATCAGTCCTTGATCTTCTAATTTTAGAGATATGCCTGATTTGTTTAGTCAAGGTCTGCCATAGTTGTTCACATGTATCTTGCATCATAATATTTACTTGTGATACAAAGTCGAGAACAACTTGTCGAACATGATATCCCTCTATCTCTAGATCGACAAGTGGATCAGCATCACTTTTATCTTTCTGATTTAGGATACACATATTTTTAGTTTTTTTCTCCATATTGGGTTTGTTCTTAATATTATCTAACAGATCAATAAATTGTGCTACAGATTTGTCATTATGTATTAAGTTAAGTAATTCTTGTGAGGCATCTTGTCAACTGTTATCAATTTCTTCTTGTCAAGTAAATTCTTGGAACATATTCGATGCATCCTTATATAATTGTTTTTGTTTTATGGGATTAGGATAATCATCTTTGTTTTTTATTTTGCTTATTCATGGATTATCATTACAAGTCTTGTTCCTTGTCTAGTGACTACATGTAAATTATTTGTATGAATTATATCACATTTCTGAACACACGACAAGACATTAACATTTTTCTTCTTATTGATTTTGTCACGTATAGTGGGGAAATCCTCTAGCAATTGATCGCCCACACCACAACTAGTACAAAATTTCAGGTCCATCAAATATTTATATGGATAGTCTGCGTATCGGTGGCCTTCCTTATAGCACGCGAAACACTGAATTGGTTGTTGTGGTCTATTGTCCCAATTTCCATTGAATCAGTCGTGACCTCCAAATCCTCCATGACAATTGTCATATCGATGCTAATATATACGACCGTCATATTTCTGATCAGTTTTCACATTCTATTCATTGCTTCTTGGAATGATATCATTTTTATTATGTGTGACATCGTTGGTCTAATAGAATGCATGATAATTTTGTCGATTTTTCAGGTTCATGTGGCAGTCGGCTGTTGTCTGACTTTTTACTTCGTAGATTGCATTCCATGAATCTTTGTTGTTCTTCATGTTGAATGGGCAGTCCTTTTTCATTTGAAGTCCATGTTCTTGGAAAATATCATAGAAACATTTCATTTGGACAAATCAGATGTCTTGTCGACAATTATCTTCGGTATGGCTAGCTGTCAAGTAGTTCATGCACAAGATATCTTGACCTTTGAGGTTCAGTTCTCTTTGTGATTTTTGTATGATTTCCAATTGTTCCTCAATGTGATTGTCGATAGGGTGTGTTGGATAGTCATCGCCTATCTCGACCTGCAGAGCTTCCGTGAGTGCTTCTTCATATGATTTGAAAGTGTCCAAACTTATATCTCTTCAGATATTCTATATAATTCTTACAACAAACCATTTAATTAATAATTGTTCATCAATGTTATAGTCTAATTGGCTCAATAGGTCCTTCCATCGCTTGTGATAGTCCCAAATGGTTTCTATGGGTTTCTGAGCAGTTGTTTTCAAAATTTTTGTTGCCAAATGCTTTGCATATGGTGTTTTGAAGAAGGATAAGAGTTGTTGCTTAATCTCTACCTTGGTCGCTTTAGGTGTCTTCTCAGTATATGCCATATACCAAGTTAGTTCCTGCTTCCTCAAGGCACCAGCGAATTGCGCCATCTGTCTATTTTCACTAGTTACAGGGTTATCCTCCCATGTCAATTCATAGATGAACTAGTGTCATCTCAGATCCTCATCAACCTCATAGAGGGGTATGTGTGCTGCATTGTGCCCCATGTCATCGGCTTCAGCGCCTCCTTCTAGCAGTGGTGGGGTTGGTGGTGGGGATGGTGGGATATTCTACATGACTTTATATTCACAGCTAGCCTTGACTAAACTCTCTTTCTCGTCTATAGGTTTATTTGTCGATTCCTCTCCGACAATTTGTCGAATTAGTTCGACTTCTTCTATCGATGTCCAAGCCAATTGTTGAAGCTCGGATACTCTTCTTTGTGGGTCCGACTGCTCTATATTTCCTAAAGTTGTATTTGGCAGGGGGGACTCTCCTTCATGTCCTAGGTAGAGTAGGTGGACACTCCAGTTGGATGGGTACGATTGGAATGCAACCCAGTTTCCTTCCCGAGGTCGACTAATTACCAAATGGTCAACACCATTTCCTTCGTCGTCTAGTCGGCTCTAAACATCATACTCACCAGCTCTTAGTCTAAGGTCCTCCTCAACAACTGATTTCACTCATGCGCTCAAGTTCGAGTTTGTTGGATATAGAGGTCTTACATGTTGGGGTATCTCAACCTAGAGATATTCTCGTTGCTCTATCCACAAGTCTTCCTCCATTGGTGACACTTATTCATCGTCTACGCCTTCTTCTTATCGGTCATGACCTGAATTTGGCGAATTTCCTTCATGTGTTTTCAGACTGGTAGTCATTCTTCTCTACAATGCAATGGCCTACTCTTTTCGTTCCTCCCTTCTCTTCAGCCTCTTATCCCTCTCGATTTTCTGCAAATACGAAGCGCTCTTGTGTGTCACTTTCTGAGTTGTTTCTTTCTTGTCCTGAATTTTCATTACTAGTGGTTCCTTTTGTAGTCCACTAGAATCCTTCTACTCTACCCCGACTCATGACCAGGTACCCCCCCATATCCTACTCGATGCTTTAGTAATCTCAGATAGTTCTGTCTATTTTTTCAAGAAGTACTCCCACTCCCTTTCAGCAATGAACTTTTCCCACGCTTTTTGCTTCTCCACCCAATTAGTATTCGGTGGAGATTCGATTAGTGATGGACGAGGTTCAGCAATATGCCCTACTCCCCAGTCTATTAGGAATCTAAACAAAAGGGTCGGTAATGAGAAAAGGAGCTGCTCAGTGAAATCGTTATAGAATCTCGCTTCGATACTCTCGACAAAGACTCTCTCTTCCACCGTGCAGTCTGGATAGAACTCGTCTACGATTTTTCTAAACCACTCCAGCAGGTTCGTTCGTCCTCCTCTTATCATTTTCTAGAGAAACTCTTGTTCCTTATTGTCTACCATATTTTTCATCCAGTGATTTCTTCAGAAACCGAGGTACCGATTCTACAAACTTTTCATGCGTTTAAGTGAATAATTTCTCCTTCTCCTGGGCAATAGTCAACTTCTTTCTTCTAGCATAGTTCTGCAAATAGTTTGCAATCTTACGTTCCTTCTAGTCTTTAATATCTTGCTCTGAGATCATCTTCTAATGCTCATTTCATCCGTACGTGTACTACCAAAAACGGAACCAATGTTGTAATCGCTTGGATCACTAAGTTACCAATAATACACATATAGAATTATATAATCATAAGAGAGACAAGAGATAAGATAGTAGATTGAATAAAAACATATATTACACAAAAGACACATGGGTTCATACAAACATCAAACCGAACCAAGTTCGTATATGGCTCAACAACCTATTATATAGGATTACAAACAATTATGAATAACTACTTGTCGGTTCAGTCAACCGACACAAACTATGAAGGCCAACCTAATCTCTAATTAGTCGGCTAACTAGTCTATTCGGTTCACCAACTAGCTCCTCCAACATCTATCATAGAACCAAGTAAGCAAAGCATACTTTCCTCTTTACAAGTTCAAAATTAATAAGATAACTTAAGCGGTTTTAACAAACACTTGACAAGTCAATTAGAAAGAGGAACCTAACTTAGATGAGGGAAGAGAGAGGATGAATTAGCTTTGAAAATCAATCCTTTAGATGGGAAATTGCAGGTGTGAGTTTGATGGAGGTTATACTAAAAAATAAACCCCTCAAATCAAAACAAATAATTTTCCAAATTTGATGGGATGAATAAAATATGTCAGTTAAAAAGGAAATAAAGGAGGATGAGACTTAATCAGGGAAGAGAGTGGTTTGGGATTTGAGGCTAAGGAAGCCTCTAGGAATGCCCCATGTGTCATTTTGAGTGATAGAGCCTAAGGTATTTTAGGATCTAAGGGTGTCTTAGGTGGCATGCATGGGTATACATGAGGCTGCATAAAAATATGCTGGTGTTCTAACATGAGAAAGGGGAAATGGGTTTTAAAGGGTCGTTGAAAAATAGAGCATAAAACACAAAGTTCAAGATATTGAAATGCACCTCTAACCATTAATATTATGTATTAAATACCAATGCACATCAATAACCATGAGCAAGTGGAAGATGAAATCCTAAAAGGCTCTTTCCTAACTAAAACTGGCTTGGCATGCTTCCATGGTGACCTAGAGTGAGATGTAATATACCAAGGGAATAAGGAAGCACCATGACTAGGGTATTTGTAATAGCATGTGCCCATGGATATGTATTATTTTTATCCAGTGAAAAAACTTTGAAATATTTAGACTATGAGGATCCAATCCTTTCTTAGTTAAAAATAAATAAATATATAGGTAATCATGAGTTGCTTGTCAAGTACAACTATTATGGTTGAGATTATTATACATTAAACTAGCCCTTTATAAATAATTACAAGTGGTATCTCACTTTATAAATTATTTAAAATATGACCATGTGTAAATAGATATAGTGATGACCATAAGAATTCAATGTTTTTTCTTGAATAATCCTCGCAAGTACAAATAATTTGTTTGTAATTATCTATGATACTCTCATTAATCCTCATGAAAAATAAAAGGGAATAACTGGCTCCAACTGTGAGACATGTGCTCTTCTCGAGAATGCATGAGAACCCTATAATATTGGCCCTTAATATGAACACATTATTTCTAGAATATATCAATAGAATAAGGAAACACATGGATGCTAAAATAAAAAATGCATGAAACCATAAATGGAAAAAACTCTAATCTAATGTTGAAATGAAAACCTATATAACACTCATTCTAGAAATCCTATTCATCCTATGCTATTCTACTACATGAGATGAAGTAAATCCTAGGTGAAATCATATATCCAATGTAGTCAAATTATTATCCTATCAATACCAAGAAATATTCCGTTGTGTTTTGTCACCAACCAAGACAAAGCTACATGTAATTCCAAATAAAAATAAGATGTAATATCCATGATATGCAAGACAAAAACGTACTTGTGGACAAGGCTAAGGAGGCCAAAATCAACACAAGAATCATCTATCCAATATTGGATAGGACTTATGTAAGAAATGTCACCATGGATCAACCCATCATCATTATAACTCCTTCCCTCAAGCATGAAATGCATAGTGAGGTATTCAAACCTACAATTCTCCTCAAAATTTACTTTCACATTAGTCAAGAATTGGACATGACACAAATTTTCAAAATTAGAAAAATGTTCAACCCCAATTTTAGGGCCTATAGACACAATTAAGCTTGTTATAAGTTTATGCAATTAACCTTTAAATTAAAAACTACTCCCCACACAAACTTTTGCACTAAAATAGTATTTTTCGTCTTCTAAGTCATCTTTTACAATTGAAAGATTAGGCATGAAAATATCAACATCTTGTTAAATTATTGTAACTTCGGAAGATATTCTATTGTACTTTTATTGTATTCCTCCTTTGAATATGTTATTCCTCCGCCCGAAGATGTACTTGATGTAATTGGTCATGTAAAATTCATTAGGTAAAACCTTCGTTGTAAGTCAGGGAAATAGTACCCACAAAAGTATTATATAAAATACATTTTGATTCTTCCTAGGTAGGTCAGCCCTAATAAGAGAACTTGGCCGACCTAGTTAGTTATTTGAGTCACTCACCTGATGAATATAAATAGGTGAGGTGCCTCTCTCATTCATACACACTTTCACTCAAACATTGTGTGTGTGTGTGAGAGAGAGAGCATATTGCGGAAGAGGAGACGTTATTCTTGTTATTGAGGTTTTACACTCTGCTTGGTAGAATTCTATATAGAGGAAGTTTTTCTGGGTTTTATTCCCCATGAGAATTTCCCAGGATAAATCTTTACGTTCTTTTGTGTGGTTGTGCTTGTCTTTCTTTCAATGATCCTTTGCTTATGGTTATGATGTTATGATGCTAAATATTTTTAGATATTGTATAGACATTAAAATTATAACATGGTATCAGATCCACCCTGAAAGAAGTATTTGTGCAGCCAAAACACTGTTGCAACTATAACTATTGGATATTAGGGTTTCATGCTTGAAAACCCTAAAAGGAAAAATCTAGTCATCTTGGAATTTTCCCTATAAATCAAGTTTTCCAAAGGATCCGGAGATGAAACGTGGACAGATAAAATATGAAATCTTATTATACCTTGTTTTTCATCCTCATAATTGCTATACTTCAGGATATATGATTCCTCCAAATCAGGGTTCCATCCTCCTCCAAAATACAGTCATAAACAAGTGACCTAGGGAGAATCGATATATCTAGGGATAGGAAGATCTAAATGAATTTTAGCAAGATGTTGCAGATAGGGAACAAAATTTAGTTTCCATGGTCCATGTTTCAAACCCTGAAGGTGAAACAATGAAACATGGCAGTCTGTACAAGTTCTCTATGCTGAAAAGTCCACAAACAAGTCACCTTAGGAAACTTCGCATAAATTCCACTTGGTGAATCCCAGTCTGCTCTAACCTATGTGGTAGGAAATAATAAAAACTAGGCTATCTCATAATAAAGTTTCAAACCTTGAGGAGAAAGAATTTAGGAGATATAGACAAGTCTGTAGAAGAAACTAGAGAAAGCTAGGGCTTCCTATTCCAGGAACTCCCCTCCACCGATTAACTAAAAAAGGGGGAATATCAAAATTTCCCTAGGAGGTAGCATATTTATATGGAATAAGTTTATCATTCTGTGGATTTTAAATTTCCTACCTAACACTGCTTCTAGGAAAACTAGGGCGTTAGATATTTTGAAGTTTTGTCCATAGTTTTTTGAAAATAAGTATTATTCTCAGCTCTCCTTGAGGAGGAACATCTTTCTATCCATTCATATATGAAAGTTACCTATATTGAAAAATTAGGGTTTCTCTGTCAAACCCTAGGTCCACTAGAAGAAGTCTTCGATAAAATATTTCAAGCAAGAATCAAGTTTAAGCAATCTCACTGGTAAGTTATATCCTCTCTATTTCCATTTAAGGTTCTCAATTTTAGCATGATGACAAATAGTATCAAGCTTGAGGACAAGCTTGAAGGAGCCAAGAACTCTCAAACATGGAAGTATAGAGTGCTTCTCATGCTTGAAGAAGCATGACTTGGAGAAGAAGCTACAGATCCAGGCATAGATGGAGAAAAAGCACATAGAAGGGATTAGTCAAATCCAAGAGGATTATTTCGGTCTCCATTGGATCTCACATGTATCATCCTTGAAGAATCTCAAGGAGATGTCCGATGCAATAACCAACTTGTATGAAGGAAATAATATTAGCATGAAAATGACCTTGATAACTCAACTCAAGGATGTTAAGATGCAGCATTCAATCTTACTTCACAAGAATCTCTTAGATCAAGAAGAAGCTAGAATTTATTGGAGACAATGGAGATTACAAGCTTGAATGGTCTCCCAAGTTCATGCGAATCTTTCATTCAAGAGATTTGTTCTAGAAGGAAGTTCACCTATGGAGGAATGCATGCAAGAATAAAGTTGATTGATAGAAAAAGAATAAGAGATGGATGAATATAACAATCAAGCCCTAACAACTCATTCGAAGAAGAGAAAGAACAATAAGGAAGAATATTCTTGCAAGAATAAAAGGACTTCAAAAGAAGGACCTATCACATCTCAAATGTTTTAGTTGTGATGAGAAAGGACACCTTGAAAAATAATGTCCCAAGAAAAAACAATGGAATGATGATATGATCAATAAGTTCCAGTCGATCATGTAGAATGATGTTTGGAAACTTGAAGGGAATTTTTGTAACATCTTCCAAGTAGATCTACAAGATCAATCCTACAATAGATGGAAGTATCAAGAGATACAAAGAAAGGTTTATGATCTCTCTCAGAAATAGGTAGTCTATCTTGATGAGACATTTCTCTAAGGACTAGACACATCTCTTCAATGATGAATATTACATTAAAAAGTTGGTGTAGTCGAATTACAAGAACAAACCGAGCAACCTCTAAGGTTTGGGGACTCTCTACAAAGAACCACCTATGCACAGAAAGATTTTAAAAAAATTAGTAGGCACCCATGGGATAGAAAGTATAGTTATATTAGCATATTTAGGATCAATTAGAGTGATGGAGATCCCAACCTTTACTACATGGTTGAATATAGAATCCTACACAGGACGAGAAGCTCATAGACAGGTGCAAGAGAAACTTACGATAAATTTCGATATGGAGGATATTGATATCGAGTGACCTTGAGAGATGACATAAATGGATACAAAAAATATTATAAGCAGAGAAGGATACCTGCCACTCAAATTTCCTGATGCAAAGAGTACAAAATGAAAAATAAAGGATGGTGCTCCACTTCATAGGGAGTGACTATGGTAGATCTCAAAGTTTGATAACCTTGACATGTTTCTAAAGATTAGAGGTACAGTTTACTTAGACAAGGAAAATGTGTGGTTTATATAATGTTTGATATGTTGGGATACACCAATGACATCAAACTTGACTTCAATATGTGATTCTACTTCAGGAATAGTTGATGTCACAATATACAGGAATAAGATTGGTTCGTTGATGTAGTTAATGAACATGAGGCCAAACAATTGCTTTGCAGAGCTCATATGTGTTCACATGGTTGTGGAAAATCATGTGGTGTGGTACTTAAAGGGTACATTTGGATACAGCCTAATATATACGAGAGACCAAAGGATCTTCCTGTAGGATTACAATGAATATGATTGAGCTGATGAGTTCTACAAATAGAAAGAGCACTCAAGCATGTTGCAGAAAGAAGACCAGTGTTTGTCTCATTGCAAACAAGTATGAATATATTGCAGTTGAGAAGAAAGAAAAGGAAGATTCCTCAAGTGACGAGGAATATTTAACTTGATCCAGAAGAATTCTACCAATAAAGACTAAGATCATACTCTTATCCATTTTAGCATTGGCTAAGAAGGGATACATTTGTAGGACACACAGATTCAACACCATTGTACAGTTCTATGTGATATGTGGTGTAAGAATACTTTCTTAGTATTTCGATCATGAGAAAGTTAGGCACAGGTCCTCAGAATCAAATGATGAAGTAGAGTGTGTTGTTAGAGACTCCAGTAATTCATGCAAGGAGACAAGATCAAGTCTACCAAATAAACACAAATAAGTATTTGAATTATCATTTCCTATATATTTAGTTGTTCAGTTGTGTACATAGATATGTTCCTAGATTTAGGAAGTGTACTATGCATGTTAGAGTATTTTATTTTGTGAATAGGTTACTACTAATATGCATATGATGGGTAAGTGGAATATGGTGTTGTAAAATGCTCCATTGCTACTTATCTAGAATGAAACCATTCTATTGAGATGTTGGGAGTAGTGCACACTCATAATAATGTCTTGGTAGAGATGGAAGGAATCTAGAAAGTTACCATACGTATAAGGGATATGGTTGAATGTTGTATTAGATGAAATAATTGCATGATTATATGAATTATATCTTTATGCCTAAGAATTTGTCATTATGAATATATTATAAAATGTTTCTAATTATATAACTGTATTTAAATTCTAGGAAATATTGTATGCAATCACCTACAAGAGAAGAATGATTAAGTTGTGAATGTGAAAGAGAGAATAATGATGTAGTTGTGGGTGTACAATAGAAGAATGATAAAGAACAAGATGAAGAAGGGAGTTGTAAAGAGTGGCATATGTGTTGACTAATCCTATGTCTCGTACTTTCTAGAAAAGCTTGGTGTAGTATGAAAGGCCCTTCCTTGAAAGAGGGAGTAGAAGAGGTAGAAGGATCTTTGTTGTAGTGGTGCGGTAGCTTAGTCTAGGGTAGGATATGCCTGGCTAGGCTTGTTGGCGTGAAAGGGTTAGTAACTCAGAAGAGGCTTGTTGATCTTAGGGGAATTAGTATGTATGGCTAGGTTTGTTTGGCTTGAAAGGGTTAGTGAGCCATATAAGGATTGTTTGGTCCCCAGGGAGATCCATCTATCTAACTAGGATTGTTGATCTAAAAGTGTTAGTAATTCAAACAAAATTCCTGGATGGATCTATCAAAGAACCCACCGTGATTATGCTTCAGAAGGACAAAGGGAAATAGGTGGTTTCATTATTCCTATACTGATGAGGTAGGTTCAATATTCTCATACTGATGTTCAAGAAGTGGTTTCAGTATTCCTATATTGATGAGGCAGGTTCAGTATTTTCATACTGATGTTCATGAGGTAGGTTTAGTATTCACATACTAATGTTGATGAGGTAGTTTCAGTGCTTTCATAATGATGATTGATGTGGTAGATTCAATATTCTCATACTGATGAAGATGAGGTAGTTTCAATACTTTCATACTGATGTTGATGAGGCATGTTCAATATTCCCATACTGATGATGATGAGGTAGTTTCAGTATTCCCATACTAATGATGATGAGGTAGTTTCAGTATTCCCATACTTATGATTATGAGGTAGTTTCAGTATTTCTATACTGATGTTGATGAGGTTTGATTCATTATTTATTTATTGATTTTACAAATAATGTTTTAGCATTTATTTGTTGATGATGAGGTTTTAGCATTAACATGTTAATGATGTTGTTGCAGTCACTTTAGTATCTACATACTAATGTTGCAGGTAGATGCTTCAATATTTACTTACTAATATGGTAGAAGATGATTCAGTATTCATATACTAATATGACAGAAGAAGAATACTCAGTATCCACATACTGATATTGAAGAAGAAGAAGGAGACTTAGTATCCACATGTTGATAATGCAAAAGAAGACTCAGTATCTGCATATTGATATTGCAGAAGAAGAAGAAGACTCAGTATCCACATACTGATAAAGAAGAAGAAGACTTAGTATCTACATATTGATATTTTAGAAGAAGATACGACTCAGTATCCACATACTGATATTGTAGCAGAAGGAGGATATTTAGTCTCCACATACTGATAAAGGAGAAGAATACTTAGTATCTACATACCGATATTGCATAAGAAGAAGAAGACTCAGTATCTACATACTGATATTGTAGAAGAAGAAGAAGATTCAGTATCTAGATCCTGATATTGCAGAAGAAGACTCAGTATCGACATACTGAAATTGCAGAAGAAGACTCAGTATACAAATAATGATATTATAGCAAAATAAGAAGACTTGGTATCCACATACTGATAAAGAAAAAGAATACTTAGTGTTATCCCTAAAGTTGGACCTAGACTACGGGATCCAAGCTTAAGGAGATCTTAGTTTGAAAAATGTTCAAATCTAGTGAAATCAAAAATAAAGATAGAAGATGGTATTAAACCAGGGCAAAAAGATACTTACAGACACTAGGCTACTGTCACTTGTTTGTACAGTTTGATACAGTTTAGGACTATTGAAATCAAAACATTCACACACAATTTACAATGAACAAATCTGGTATATAACAGATGGGTAAATACAGGTATGTATAAGATAATCAGAGTATTTAAGCAGTAGTTGGTAGGAATGAGAGCTACAAGGAATTGAAACCAATTCTGTACAACATAAAAGCAATGACAAAGTCCAACATCAAGGTTTTATGATCCTGAATATGAAATGAAACTATTACTGTTTATGTAAAGGAAAGATAACTGTCAACTTACAACAAGAATCATGCATTGGAATGTGAGTGACCAAGTACACACAATATTTATCAAAGAGACAGTTCATAAAGTACAGCAACAAATCAACATCAAATTCATTCAAAAACTAAAACCTGTGAATTGAAGTTGCAAGGATTTTATGAAATACAGAGGTATTTACAAGTGCTCCAACATATCTCCCAAAACAGCCAACCAGTCCCCTGCTTCTTCCTGAAAGGAAGAACTCTCTCCCCTCGAGCCCTTAGCTGGGACTTCTACCCATTACAATATATAGAGTTTTTATTTTATTGAGCTCCCAATCCTCCTGGGTGAGCTCGATTACAAAAAATTCCATTTCTAAAAATAACAATAAGATGAGCTGGAACAGCTTAATATTCCGAGAATTTAGGAACTAATTTGATTCTAGGAAATAAGTCTGAAATAGTTGTAGATGCTCGTGGATGTGTTTGAGTCTCTACCAGGATCTGGGACTCAATGTAGAAGTTTATGGAACCAACCTGAATAAGTTCACAAAATACTCTGTATTCTGTTTTTAATGCTAAAATGATGCCAAAGATATCGATGAAATTCTTGGGAACTACTTGCTTCGACGCCCTTGCCATCTGGAAACTCAACGCTTTGACTAATTGTTAGGAAAATCGCAAATTTCATTCCCTGTAAGCTTCCCTTCCATGTGGCTTGGTTTGCACTTCATGCTTGGATTTTATGCCTAGAAATGTTCTGCCACCTATCCATTTAAATGCTCTTTGCTGCTACGAAGATGTTAACTAATCCCCGATAATCTGGAAACGATAAGCTCTATCCTCTGTTTTTGGTCTTTAGATGCCCACCTCCAGGAATAATATTTGACCAATACTCTGCCATTTGTTCGTTGAATGTGTTGTCCATGGGATATAATTGCTCCATTGATGTCGTGGACATTGCCTGCCCAAGCGCAAGCGTAATGTCTTTGTGATATTTGAACTAATTAAAACCCTTTAACTCTTGTGAATACGATCTTCTCCATCGCAAATGCCTGTCTCGGCTCCTTACACTTGGATACATTCATGAGTGCTGTCAAGTATTTCACATCTGGACACCACTTTGTCAGTTTGTTGTGCTCTTGAGTCGACTAGTGGAATTGAAAATAATCTTATTACAAGAAGTTCTTTCAAGGGATTAAGTATTTCAATTCCACTCTGTCTAAAAACTCAATAAATAAGCCAAACTATTTGCTGCAACATACAACACTTAAGTTTCATTGCTCTCGCTTGTCTTCTTTCTTTTCTTCTTTTGTTCAATTCCTACCTTCTTCATGTACAGTTGATTTCAGAGATTCTTTGAAAGCCATTATTTCTGATATACCTTCTTGATAACCTTGAATAAAAATTTTAAGAGCATCTTTATAAGCTGTCGCTCTAGTCATATAGATTCGCTGTAGTACAGGGCGTAAGGTTTCCATGCCACCTCTTGCTGCCACAGCTACATCCTCCAGTGTTGAGGGTTCCCTGTCACGCCCTCCATTTTCTATCTTTGAACCATTTCTTGTTTTGGGTGGTGGGGTTCTGCCTTCCAGCACATCAATGTCATCACTGATGTCACGTTTCCAGCTTTCTACATACAGTCTGGAAGCTTTCTTTAATACCTCTAACCATTGGGTCCATGTTAACTTCATCCGCGGTTTCAAATGAGGGGGGTCTGGCAGAGAGGATGGAAATGCAATCTCTTTCAGATCATAACGCACATAATTCGAAATTTTCCTCCGTACTTGCTTCCATCTGACCATCCTGCAAACATGTGATGGGAGGCTATTGTTAAAATGAGCTTTGAGCACAAAATTGGCAATGAGCTTCAGCACACTGGTGTTTTCCTTTTAACATATTGCTTTCGACTCGTCCCACTCTTTATTGTTGGTGTTGGATTTAAGCACATGGAGCACACATATCTTTAACAAACAGCTTTGTATGAATTCGGTAGCCTCCGGAGAAAACATTTGACATCTTGGCACCTCGAAATGCACTAGCACTTTTGTGATGGGATTTTTTTCAATTGCAAAATATCCTCGAATCACTTTACCCACTGTAATCATCCATTTGGACATTTTCAGAGATAACACTTAGTATCTACATATTGATATTGGAGAAGTAGAAGAAGACTCGGTATCGACATATTGATATTGCAGAAGAATACGAAGATTCAGTATCCACATATAGATTTTGCAGAAGAAGACTTAGTATCCACATACTGACATTGCAGAAGAAGAAGAAGATTTAGTATCCAGATCCTGATATTGCAGAAGAAGACTCAGTATCCGCATACTAAAATTGTAGAAGAAGACTTAGTATACACATAATGATATTATAGTAGAATAAGAAGACTCAGTATCCACATACTGATAAAGAAAAAGAAGACTTAGTATCTACATACTAATATTGGAGAAGTAGAAGAAGACTCGGTATCAACATATTGATATTGCAGAAGAATACGAAGATTCAGTATCCACATACTGATATTGCATAAGAATACTTAGTATCCACATACTGACATTGCAGAATAAAGACTCAATATCCACATATTGATATTACAAAAGAAGATTCAATATCCACATACTGATGTTGAAGAAGATGATTCAGTATCCAAATAATGACTTTGCAGATGAGGATGCCTCAGTATTCACATACTAATGATGATACAATTCCATATTGACGATGAAGGAGAATGATTGTGTTCCAAAGTTTCCTATGATATATAGAGATTCACCAGTTAGATGTACAGTTGTGGTGGTGGTTGTTGTTGATATAGAATACCTTCCTAGTTAAGAGGGAGTGCAAAAGTATTGTAAATTCAAAAGATATTTTATTGTACTTTTATTGTATTCCTCCTTTGGATATGGTATTCCTGTGTCTGAAGATGTACTTGATGTAATTGGTCATGTAAAAATCATCAGGTAAAACCTTTGTTGTAAGTCAGGGCAATAGTACCCACAAAAGTATGATATAAAATATATTTTGAGTCTTCCTAGGTACGTCGACCATAATTAGACAACCTGGCTGACCAAGTTAGTTATTTGAGACACTCACCTGATGAATATAAATAGGTGAGGCACCTCAGTCATTCATACACACTTTCACTCAAGCATTGCGCAAGAGGGAGAGGGAGTATACTGTGGAAGAGGAGCTTCTATTCTTGTTATTGGGGTTTTACATTGTACTTGGTCGAATTCTATATAGAGGAAGTTTTGTTGGGTTTTCTTCCCCATGATGGTTTCCAAGGATAAATATTTGTGTTCTTTTGTGTGGTTGTTCTTGTCTTTATTTCAATGATCATTTGTGTATGGTTATGATTTTATGATGCTAAATGTTTTAATATATTGTATAACCATTAAAATTCCAACACATCTACAGTTAAGAATGGATGGAAGAATTCTCAATATTTTGTCCTATAAACCCACTCAAAATGGCTAGAAAAATCGGCATTGAAACCTTCAAACATGGATGCAAATGACCCTAACAATTATGCAAAAAACATTCCTAAAGATTAAAGAAGGTGATTGAAACAAATCTATAAAAATATGTTAAATATGATGTCGAAAATATTTGTTATGGTTGGGGTAACATGGCAAAAAAACCTTTTCTATGTTTGGATGCTTTAGAGCTTCCAAATATGCAATTTCATCATTAGATGCTTTAGAGCTTCCAAAAATATATCTTCCACATCATCCTCTTCTTATTCTCCTCCTTCCTTCTCCGGTGTAGGGGAAGGGGAAATCCTTTGCTTCTTCTGAGGATCGCCAGTCTCTTGTGTTTGGTTGTTTTTTCACTTTGTAGTCCCATATCTGGGATTTATTTCATCTCCAATCATTATCCTCTCATGTCGACTTATTTTATTTTTTTATTCTTCTTACAAGTTTCTTTATTTCATCCCTTTTTGCTTGTCGTTCTCCCTCTGGAGTCATTGTTCTTCTAGATCCATGACTTGGATAAGATAATATTCCTCTACTTCATACCCAAACCTATAGTTCATATCTTATTTTTTCATCATGTTGGGGTTCATTGTCATTATCCCCTTCTAAACAAAAGCATCTTCAGCCACAACAAAATTTTCTCGAAGAATATCTTTCTTGGTTCTGCTTCAAACTTCTCTTCCACACAACTATAATATTGAGTTTCCTCAATATCAAATTTGATAATGAAACCCTTTTTCACATGAAATAATTAGAAATTCATAGCTATGGCCTAGGTATTGTCCAAACCATTCCGTTCCTCTGTATTTTCCTCCATCCACACGATCGGTATAGGCACACTCCGCGTGGTATTTATCTCAGCTTTCCTCTTAACCCATTCCTAGACTAAAATAGGAAATTAATAGAAGAAAATTTTGTGTCTATTAGAATATAGGTTTCTACCTTTCCATTTTTATAGTGAAACTTAAATTCCTCTAGTCTCTTTTTACGTGGATTCGTCCTCCTTTATTTCAAATCACTCTTTGAGCTCTACTTTTGAATGTTTCCACCTTGTATCTCCATGCCTCCTCCACAATTCCTATTAGGTCCCAAGAACATAACCATTGTTGGTTTCATTTTGTTAGAACCAAGTTTCAACATAAATTACCAACAAAAACCCCATATCCATTGGAATTTTCAATACCATGTGCACAGAGTAAAGTCTCAGCCTAGATGTGCATAGGAAATTAAACAAAAATTGAATTAGGATTGCATAGGAGGGAATAATTCCATCTCGATTAACATAAATTTGATTCATCTCTATGGTGAAATATATTCATCATTCACATTATATTCATATAACATTTAACATACATTCATTCACAGAAAACCATTACACATCAGGTAAACAAAAATAGAGATATTATTCTATTAATATTTAGCAAAATAGGGGTTGTATCTATAAATCACAGCACAACGTCTTAATTAATTCCTCCAAACCTTACATCACTTACAAAGTGTAATGTCCCCTTTTAGGAATTTTATTAAAATGACCAATTCTTCAATTCTTTCACAATGTATTAAAATTCATCGTCTTACAACTCTAGTTATATGGATTTAATTGATTCCAAAATTCCTCCAATTGCTTTCAAACTTGGTGAGGAAGGTCCTGAGGGGAGATGGGAAATATTAGAACATATATCAGACATATAATCAACTTATATACCCAACCATGGTCTGCAATTTTGAAGGGAAGAAGTTTCAGGACAAGACTAGTCAATTTGCGAGGTGGAAACCCCCCCTAGGTCCTGGAACAAATCTCTTCACAACACTGTACAACCTTGAATAATGGTGGGTATGATACTTGGATATGTTATAATAAATTTATTAAAGTATATTTGAAGAATCATATTTGGTTTTTTGGTCAAATATGTATCCAATAGAACTCCATGAATTTACTAGTAGTTTTGAGGTTCCAACCCCCAATGGTAGATGACTCCAAATAGCTCCAAATGCTCTCGAAATGTACCAGAAGGTTTATTAGTGATATGATATATTAATTATAACTTTCAGGAATTTATTATGGCCCTCCAATCAGTTATTCAAGTATGTACCAAATTCTGAACAAGATAGATGATTTTACTAGCAATTTTGGGTTCAAATCCACCCGGGGTAAGTGGTAGAAATGGCTTCCCAAAGGTGTAGGAAACCACTTGAATTATTAAATTGAGGAATGATATATGTATATTAAACTATAATATACTCATATTCATAACAAATTGACCTCCCATGGCTCTTATCACTTCTTTCAATCAGATATAAAAAACTAGTTTTGGACCCTTGGGGAAATGAGATGTAGTTTACCCAAATGCTATGAAACTCGACCCAATGGCCAAAAATTCTAAGTAACAGACCATGAAACCCATAATATAATTTAATTAAAGTTCATTTATTCATAAATCATCAATGGTTCACACATATATTCGAATCCATCAATATTGCAAGAGTTTACAACAAGGTATTGGGGAAATGACATTGTTTCTT
Source organism: Pseudotsuga menziesii (assembly GCA_001517045.1). NCBI lineage: Eukaryota > Viridiplantae > Streptophyta > Pinopsida > Pinales > Pinaceae > Pseudotsuga > Pseudotsuga menziesii. Next base: position 136,052 of record LPNX010572590.1, read on the forward strand.
CAATATTGGACAATAATACATGAGATATATTGGAATTTAGAACTGATATATTTATGAAATTTAAATTTATATCATTTAAATCATAATACGAAATACTATATCAAGAGAATATCCCTCTAAGAGATGAATAGCTCACAAAGTGCGCCTCACTCCATAGAGCTGAAAGATGGTAAGAAAACTTGAGATGAATGGAAGAACAAGATGATATTTATATGTCCATGAGATTCCTGTATATTGAAACTATAAGTTATGAATCCATTGAATCTCCTTGAAATAATTGATTGGCCTCTCCAAATCACCAATTCGGATGAGAATCTTTCACCCTCGAAATTGGCTAAGCCAAGGAACTAGTCATCCACTAGCTCTCTCTTCACAAACCCAAATTCATAAAATGATAAAAAGATTCTTCTCATGGCTGATCCCTGTATTTTATAAACATTATTGGTATTCTAAGGTTCCAAATCCATCCATAAACCAAATCCAAGTCGAATCGGTGTGGTTTCTCACGCTATCCCATGTGGCCTCTCTCTTCACCTTCACTTTTCTCCCAAATTCGAGTAGGAGCCTCTTGGCCTTCTCCAACTCCGAAATTAAACCTCTAAGATGCTCTATTCATTCTTAAAATGTCATTATGTCAGTATTTCAGACTTCATATCTTACTTTTGTCATAACTGTCATAGAATCTCCATCATTGGTGTTGTTGTCCGCCGATTGCACATCGGGAGCAGAAATATTTTGAAAGTTGTCTCCTCACTTGAAAAAGTGGGAGAGGTGTGACCTTGGGGGCAAGCACAGATCTAGGTACTGTCACCTACTCCTAGCTCCTCCATTTAGGCTAAATCCTAACGAAGCCAAGGGGGGTAATCCCTAACAAAGAATTTTCTATGGCTCAATGTTTAAGTTAAGTTTTGAGATGTTTTGGATGCGGATGGGTGTTTTTTAGGAGTTACTTGTGATTAGAGATGATTAAGTTTATGAATGTGACATGTAAATTAGAGCAATCCATGTTCCTAGCAAGAGACTGAAAGATAAGCAAATATTCTAGACTTGTAACTTAAGCATTCAGATATAATCAGCAAAAATAGACCATAGACAGTTGATCAAGATAGAAGATTACTCAATTATAATGAAGGACCGGTGCCTTATGGAGTTAAATAAATGCGTGAAATAAAGTCTAGGAATTAAGCTAGTGAGTATTAGGTTTTGCAAGTGCTCTTTGTATATTTTAAGAATTTAAAAAAATGCTCTTGATTAGGGTGTCAACGAAGGTTTGTCAAAGCCGGGAGACTCTTCTAAGTTTCCTCCATTTAAGACATGTCGGGCCCACCTAGTATCCCAGGATGATATTGTCAAGTGACCAGCTATCCAGGAATCTAAGACAATAGGAGGTTCCGGCGCCTCTAATAGGAAGTACTTTGGAAGGATCCCTACAATGTCGGTGCGTTGGTTAATGGTGTTTAAGGGTTATTAAATTACTCTTGTAGGGTTTAAAGATACAATGCCATTTCTGGGTATTCCAATCTAGGATCGGTTAGAACATACTCCGGAAAGGAGGGAAGGGAGTTAATAATTAAAGGGGTATGTGTGTCGAAGATTTTATTAAAATAATTAATTAGAATCTCCAACAGAGAGCGCTCTTGACCCCGTCTTATGACAATCGCTCAAGAGACTTAGCTAATCTATATGCAGCTAATGTAGGGATTGTGCAAACCTAGGATGCTCTCTGATAGAGAGTGCTCTTGACTTGTGTTTCTGCAAGTTCAAGAGTCTTAAATAATTAATTGATTAAACAAGCACAACAATTAAGATGAAAGTGGTAGATTAAACTCTCCGACGGAGAGCACTCTTGATCCACCTTATGGTGAGATTCAAGAGATTTTGGTTCTTTTTATGATTTGACAATTATATAACAAGATACCAAAATGCAATAATAAATATAGCAATTAGTGTTTATGCTAAGGAACAACTAGCAATTAGCAAAAAATGGAAACTAAGACTAAGCAAAGAACTAAACTAATTGCTTAAAGGAAACTACACTAAAAAATCATGAAAAATGACACAACACCCTTCCCCCATATAGGGGAAGTATAAAAGAAAGGACACTTGCTCCCAGTAGACCTTTTTATTAGTTTTTTGCAATGATGATGTGTTCTTTGCTTCTTGGAAGAACAAGTAAAGAAGGGGATTGAGAGAAGAGGGAGAGAGTCTTTTTGTTCTTTTGCACTCCTTGCTTGCTTGTGGACTTTGGGCTCTCATTCACCTACCTGAAACTAAGAGCTCTAGACATACACTTGTTATAGGATTAGTTGATAAAAAATAACTTGGAAATAAATCTACAAACTAGATAAAAACAACTACCCAAACTTACCGAAAAGAAGGGAGAGAAGAGGAAAGAGAAAGGCAAGGCAAGAGAGGGGGAAAGGGAGTGAAAAGAGGACAAAAGACAAGTCAAAGAAGGATGGAAACTAAAGGAGAAAGAGGGATGCAAATCAGAGAAATAAGGATGCAAATGAGGGTGAAAAAGGCTGAAAGTACAGCCCAAAAGATGGCCCTAAAAGAGGATGGAAATGGGCTGCAAAAAGTGGGAAAAGGAGGCAAAGAGGGTTGTGCAAAAGGGAAAAAAGTGGGGAAAAGTGGACAGCGAACTAAGGGAAGGAATGGCTGCAAAAAGAAGGCCTAAAAGGCTACAAAAAAGTAAACAAGGCAGCCAACCGGGGCAAAGGCTAAGTGAATGAATGTTGACTTTAGCCAAAACGTACCCTAATCCCAAGGAAATAAAGATTTTATAAAAAATTGAGAGATGAATAATATGAAAGAAACACTCAAACCTATGGTACTTTAATGGCGTTTGGATTGTTTTGGATCTTGAAAATTTGGAAGTTTCCTTGAATTCGAGAGGAGAGGATGCACTTGAGCTCAAACTCCTACTCGCTTCAATGAGATGACTTGCACAATTTCAACTCAATACTTGCAAACAATGGATTAGATCATGTATGTTTGGTAAATAAAAATACAAAGAGAATGTCATAAAAGATAAAATTGTAACATCAAATGATCAATCTTACGTGCTTATAGAATCCTTCTAAAGCATGAGCTATTATCCAATCCTAAGCAATAAAAGACAAAAATTGAAACAGTTCACCTCATTCGCCAATTGTTCATCCACATTCACACACCATGTATGCCTCCAAAGCCTTAAAATTTATTATACAGTTGCAAAAGCAACAAACATTACAGTAATTCACTAGAGTTTATTTGCATAAAGATCCATCCAAATAGAGCTAAAGGAGCCTCTATTTGTACAATGAGAGAGTGCTAAAACCCTAAAACCAATCCTCATACCCTAACCATCCTAGCCACCAAATAGAGGTCCAAACCTAAATTAGAGAACCGGGAGTGAGGGGAGGCCTCCACCTAGGAAAGGCACCCCCACTCCAACTGTGAACCATCAAATCTAGCCATAGATGAATCCACACGTGTGGGAGGCGCAACTTGGAGAGAGAGGGGCGTGAGTTGTTGAAGGAGCCATCTGAAATGTTGGTAAACACACCTTTTAGGTCTGGAAGGAGCCTCAGCTAGGTTTCAAAAGCCTACTGATGGTGTAATATTTAGTTTTCACCTTGATCAAATCACCGAACCAATGAGTGCTCTCCATCTCAGTCTTTAGTTGGAGATGACATGTCTGCTAACTGATAATAAATTAATTGCTCTCTTAATGATGACTGAAGCTGAGTTATGATAACTCCATTATCATAAGTGCTCCATGAGATTTCATTTAGCCTTTTATTTTACTGAATTTGGATTAATTTGGAGAGTTTTAATTTTCTCCAAAATAATCATTTTTTTTAATAAAAATTCATTTTTTACTCAAAACTGACTTTTTTGAGAAAAAAGGCATTATGTGTCCGATTGTTGATCTGAAAGTTGGTTCTGATTGGATGGCTAATCAAGAATGATTTTTGGCTTAAGATTCGAGCCTTCAATCACTGAATTTGGAGTCTGTATGACCGACTTTCCACGAACGGGTTTTTTCCATTTAATTTATGGAAAAATTAACCCAAAAAACTTATGAAAAGTAATTAATTTTTTTTTAAAAAAATTCACTGTTTGAAAAAGATTTTTTCGAAATTTTTTTATGTGTCCAGATGACTTAGGACATGACCATGATCTACCCAAAATAATGTCTAGTAGGTTTATAACACTCAGTTGGGCTCTAATAACCCCCCAAGGCCCATAATTCAACATCGGGCATTCCAGCTTTGGAGGAAGCGGGAGAAAACCTCGTCAATTATACTCGGCTGAAGGAAAAGCATAATTGTCAAGGTCAAAAAACTCCTTGGAATACCTTATTTGAGATTCTACGTCTCAGGAGATCGAACCACTCAAAAAATACCCTACTAGCACATTTATTACAAACCTCGCGGGGCCATGGCCAAAATTATTCAAATAAAAAACTGTCTAGCCAATATTGGCTAGACATGAAGACGGATCAGTTGATACACTGGAATCAGACATTGAACATGTCTGTCAACCGGTGGCTCCTCAGGTAATCCAACTAAGTGCAAAATTAGTGGATAACATCTGGCTCCAACTGTGGGACGTGTGCTCGATCTAATCTCTTATGCAAGGAGAGCATACAAGAACCCCAGAATCTCTGGTTTCCATATCTTGTAAAAACATCTCAACTTGACAAGAAAACCTTAGTAGCACAAGTTTTATGAAAAGGCTCCAATGATCCAAAAGTTGCTTTATTATAAAAACTTCACTAAAAAATTTACTTATTTCTAAGTACATAAAGAAAAATGCTAAGATAAATGCTCACTTTAAGGAGCCTATTTTCCTACTCTAAGCATGGAAATAAAAACGATTATGTGTAATCATAAATCCAGTGTAGCCACCTAAGCATTTTATTAATATAAAAAGGTTTTTCCTTGTCTTCGGTTACTAGCCAAAGTAAGGACACAATTTCCAGAAAATGAAAACCTGCATGATGATCCAGAATGGGCACGCTGGATGGGGAATCATAGGCATGAATAATGTCATCAAACTTCTTCCCAAACTGGTAGATGCTCGTGTAGGCTTCTTCTATCCATGACTAGATAGCGCTGATATACAAATTGGGATAATGCTGCAGGTCGACTACTCCATCATGCTGATTGTAAAGGATTATCAAATAATAATTCGTTGTATAAGCCCCAAGATGCTCCAAAACATAAGGAACATCTATATGTGAAGACAATGGCTGAGAAAAAAATTCAACTAGTTGTATCCCATCTGATTCTTCACCACACTGCTTTTTCAAATCCTTATTACTGATTCTTAGATACAATTCTGACTAATCATATGAAAACTCTGACTGCTCTTCCTTACAACTTTCATAAGTCTCAGAATAACAACTCCCCTTGTTGGACATATCATAGATGAGATTCTCAAAAATATTCTTAAAGGTATCGAAGGTTGGATTTTCAATAAAAGTCTAATAGTCATCATCACCATCTATGTCGGATATGAGAGATGCCTCATCATTGGTATCAAGTCCTTGTCTATACTTCTCATTTTGCTCAAAACAATCTTCTTCAAAAAGCTGGGTTTTAAAGATATCACAGGGGACCCAACTTTCCAAATATTTGTCATCCAGTGGAGTGCATGGAGGAATCTCATCACATGAAACTTCTAATATTGGATTTGTAATTGAAGTCTCAAAGTTATCATCCATCTCATATGTAAGGGATTCTTCCTCACTTGTATCACATCTGATTCTATACCCCTCCTCATGATCATAGTCATCTTCTTCAGAAAAAAGGTCACAAGGTAGTAAACCTTCCAAACTATCATCATTATGCTCGTTAGTAGGATTAGTGCTAAAGTTTTTAGTGATATCATCCAATTGCTGACTATAATATTCAACTTGACCCCGCGTTTCTATGGTGACAGGATGGAGCTGTCCAACTGTGTTAATGTATTCAGGCTCTCTTCAATATTGTTTTGTCTCTCTCCAAATTTCTCCAGAAATATCATGCATGTCATCTACACAGTTTATGTACTCAAGCTCACTTGATGATGCTTTAGGACCACAACCCTCTGGAAAACCATGCTCCTGAACATAGCATGCATAATAACAAGAATATTCTTCATGAAGGTCTTCACATGCCCTGCAAAATAACTTATACTGCTCAACCATGTTAGCGGCATCTAGCTGATGGGGAGGCCTCTGCTCATGGTTGGAAGGCTTTCTTTGCCAAGTTGGCTTGGAAGGAAAGGTTCTAGGAGCAGACTGAGTTTGAGTTCTTTCCATCAATATCACCCTATTTTGAATCTCCTTCAACTGCGCTAAGTGTTTATGTTCTGCTTCCTTGATATTTTTCTTCATCTCCCTTTTAATTTCAATCATTTGTTTTTCATAGGAATCCTTCATAGCTGATAAAGGATCCTTGTCTTTAGGTTCACTAATTTTTAAAGGAGTTGAAGACCTTGAATAACCGTGGAGGTTAGATTCACCAGATGACTACATGTTCATATCAATTTTGATTTCCATCTTCTGAGCCTGGAGAAAGTTAGTAGGCTCCTTGTCTCTGATCTGGTACTGCATTTTGCCACTAAGTGCCTCAGTGTAATATACCAGGATGGTTGGTTTAGTTGGGGCATACTCAGTAGGGATGGCATTTGATAATTCCATGAGCCTAGTATTGAACTCATCCATTGTTTATGTATCTTTCTTCTTTATGTTGGTCAAGGACGCAAATTAATGACAAGGTTCTTTTTTTTCATCGAACTTGTTGGTGAAAGAAGTTTTGAAAGATGCTAGACTATTAAAGGAATTGTCTGGTAAATTGCTATACCAGTCGCCCGCCTTTCCATCCAGAGATAGAGCAAATAACTTCATATACACGTCATCATGTTGGCTGACTGGATCATTGACATAAGCGTTGATACACCTGGAAATGTTCCTGAGCTGCATGGAAGAGGTAATGGCATCAGTGCCTGTATACATCGGGAGCTTCTCGACAGCTTTGTCTAGAAGATGGTGGGGTTGACCTGCTATCTAAGAAAAGTCAAGCTAAGTAAAATACTCACCCATTATGTCAGAAACAGTGGTATTAGTGTTTTCAGGAAATAAAATGTGGATGTCTGAAACAGACTTAGATCCAAGTTTTGCAAGGATCCTGCGAGAAGATAGTTTGTTTAATATCCTCCTTAAGACCTTTTCAGGGTCAGGGATGAAATCGACCAAACCTACATAGTTTCTTCTAGTAGAATACCTTGAGGTGTTAACTGATAGTGGAGTCGCCAGGTGGACTTAAGTCTAATTTCAGAGAGTGATTGGACTAAAAATCTACCAAAAAGGGAAAAAAAAGGTAAAAACTAAAAGAAACAAAGGTCGTCTAGGAACAAAAAGATTTGTCCCCAGCAAAGGCACCAAAAGATATTGTCCGATGATTGCACACCAACAGCAGAAATCTTTCAAAAGCTATCTCCTCACTCAAAAAAGTGGGAGAGGTGTGACCTTGGGGGCAAGCACAAAGCTAGGTACTATCACCTACTTCTAGCTCCTTCGTTTAGGCTAAATCCTAACGAAGCTGACGGGGGTAGTCCCTAACAAAGAGTTTTCTATGGCTCAATGTTTAAGTTAAGTTTTAAGATGTTTTGGATGTGGATGGGTGTTTTTTAGGAGTTGCTTGTGATTAGAGATGATTAAGTTTATGAATGTGACATGTAAATTAGAGCAATCCACGTTGCTAGCAAGAGACTAAAAGATAAGCAAATATTCCACACTTGTAACATAAGCATTTAGATATAATTAGCAAAAATAGACCATAGACAATTGATCAAGATAGGAGATTACTCAATTATAACGAAGGACCAATGCCTTATGGAGTTAAATAAATGCATGAAATAAAGTCTAGGAATTAAGCTAGTGAATATTAGGTTTTGCAAGTGCTCTTGGTAGATTTTAATAATTTTAAAAAATGCTCTTGATTAGGGTGTCAATGAAGGTTTGTCAAAGCCGAGAGACTCTTCTAAGTTTCCTCCGTTTAAGACATGTTAGGCCTGCTCAGTATCCTAGGTTGATATTGTCAAGTGACCAGCTAGTCGGGAATCTAAGACAGTGGGAGGTTCTAGCGCCTCTAATAGGAAGTACTTTGGAAGGATCCCTACAACGCCAGTGCATTGGTTAAGGGTGTTTAAGGGTTATTAAATTAATCTTGTAGGGTTTAAAGATCCAATGCCATTTCTGGGTATTCCGATTTAGGATCGGTTAGAGCATACTCTGGAAAGAAGGGAAGGGAGTTAATTAATTAAAGGGGTATGTGTGTTGAATATTTTATTAAAACAATTAATTAGAATCTCCGATAGAGAGCACTCTTGACCCCGTCTTATGATAGTGGTTCAAGAGATTTAGCTAATCTATATGCAGCTAATGCAGGGATTGTGCAAACCTAGGATGCTCTTTGATAGAGAGTGCTCTTGACTTGTGTTTTTTCAAGTTCAAGAGTCTTAAATAATTAATTGATTAAACAAGCACAACAATTAAGATGAAAGTGGTAGATTAAACTCTCCGATGGAGAGCACTCTTGATCCACCTTATGGTGAGATTCAAGAGATTTTGGTTCTTTTTATGATTTGACAATTATATAACAAGAGACCAAAATTCAATAATAAATCTAGCAATTAGTGTTTATGCTAAGGAACAACTAGCAATTAGCAAAAAATGGAAACTAAGACTAAACAAAGAACTAAACTAATTGCTTAAAGGAAACTACGCTAAAAAATCATGAAAAATGACACAGCAGCCCTCCCCAAAATAGGGGAAGTATAAAAGAAAGGAGACTTGATCCCAGTAACCCTTTTTATTAGTTTTTTACAATGATGATGTGCTCTTTGCTTCTTGCAAGAACATGTAAAGAAGGGGATTGAGAGAAGAGGGAGAGAGTCTTTTTGTTCTTTTGCACTCCTTGCTTGCTTATGGCCTTTGGGCTCTCCTTCACCTACCTGAAACTAAGAGTTCTAGACATACACTTGTTATAGGATTAGTTGATAAAAAATAACTTGGAAATAAATCTACAAACTAGATAAAAACAACTACCCAAACTTGCTGAAAAGAAGGGAGAGAAGAGGAAAGAGAAAGGCAAGGCAAGAGAGAAGGAAAGGGAGTGAAAAGAGGACAAAAGGCAAGTCAAAGAAGGCTGGAAACTAAGGGAGAAAGAGAGCTGGAAATCAGAGAAATAAGGCTGCAAATGAGGGTGAAAAATGCTGAAAGTACAGCCCAAAAGATGGCCCAAAAAGAGGATGGAAAGGGGCTGCAAAAAATGGAAAAATGAGGCAAAAGAGGGCTGTCCAAAAGGGCAAAAAGTGCAGAAAAGTGGACAATGAACTAAGGGAAGGAATGGCTAAAAAAAGAAGGCCTAAAAGGATACAAAACAGTAAATAGGGAATCCAACCAGGGCAAAGGCTAAGTGAATGAATGTTCACTTTAGCCAAAACGTGCCCTAATCCCAAGGAAATAAAGATTTTATAAAAATTTGAGAGATGAATAATATGAAAGAAACACTCAAACCTGTGGTACTTTGATGGCGTTTGGATTATTTTGGATCTTGAAAATTTGGAAGTTTCCTTGGCTTCGAGAGGAGAGGATGCACCTGAGCTCAAACTCCTACTCGCTTCAATGAGATGACCTGCACAGTTTCAACTCAATACTTGCAAACAATGGATTAGATCATGTATGTTTGGTAAATAAAAATATAAAGAGCATGTCATACAACTGAATAATCGATGCTACTTTAATTCATAGAAAAAAAACCATAAAAGATCAAATTGTAACATTAAATGATCAATCTTATGTTCTTATAGAATCCTTCTAAAGCATGAGTTATTATCCAATCCTAAGCAATAAAAGACAAAAATTGGAACATTTCACCTCATTCGCCAATTATTCATCCACATTCACACACCATATATGCCTCCAAAGCCTTAAAATTTATTATACAGTTGCAAAAGCAACAAGCATTACAATAATTCACCAGAGGTTCTTTGCATAAAGATCCATCTGAATAGAGATAAGGAGCCTCTATTTGTACAATGCGAGAGTGCTAAAACCCTAAAACCAATCCTCATACCCTAACCAGCATGGCCACCAAATAGAGGCCCAGACCTAAATCGAAGAATCAGGAGTGAGGGGAGGCCTCCACCCAGGAAAGGAACCCCCACTCCAACACTGAACCATCAAATCTAGCCACAGATGAAATGACATGTGTGGGAGGCGCAACCTGGAGAAAGAGGGGCGTGATTTGTTGAAGGGGCCATCGAAAATGTTGGTAAACCCACCTTTTAGGTCTGGAAGGAGCCTCAGCTAGGTTTGGGAAGCCTACTGATGGTGTAAGATTCAGTCTTCACCTCGATCAAATCACCAGACCAATGAGTGCTCTCCATCTCATTCTTTAGTAGGAGATGACAAGTCTGCTAACTGATAATAAATTAATTGCTCTCTTAATGATGACTGAAGCTGAGTTATGATAACTCCAATCATCATAAGTGCTCCATGAGATGTCATTTATCCTTTTATTTTACTGAATTTCGATTAATTTGGATAGTCTTAATTTTCTCCAAAATAATCATTTTTTTTAATAAAAATTCATTTTTTACTCAAAACTGACTTTTTTGAGAAAACAGGCATTATGTGTCCGATTGTTGATCTGAAAGTTGGTTCCAACAGGATGGCTGATCAAGAATGATTTTTGCCTTAAGGTTAGATCCTTCAATCACTGAATTCGTAGTCTGGATGACCGACTTACCACGAACGGGTTTTTTCCATTTAATTTATGAAAAAATTAACCCAAAAAAATTAGAAAAAGTAATTAAAAATAAAAATAATAATTTTTTCACTGTTCGAAAAAGATTTTTTTGAAATTTTTTTATGTGTCTAGATGACTTAGGACATGACCATGATCTACCTAAATAATTTCTAGTAGGTTTATAACACTCAGTTGGGCTCTAATAACCCCCCAAGGCCCAAAATTCAACATCGGGCATTCCAGCTTTAGAGGAAGCGGGAGAAAACCTTGTGAATTATACTCAGCTGAAGGCAAAGCATAATTGTCAGGGGAAAAAAATTCCCTGGAATACCTTATTTGAGATTCTACATCTCAGGAGACCAAACCACTGAAAAATTACCCTACTAGCACATTTATTACAAACCCCGCGGGGCCATGGTCAAAATTATTCAAATAAAAAACTGGCTAGCCAATATTGGCTAGACATGAAGACGGATCAACTGATACACTGGAATCAGAAATTGAACATGTCTGTCAACTGGTGGCTCCTTAGGTAATCCAACTAAGTGCAAAATTAGTGGATAACAGGTGTCACAGATGTCATAAATGTAAGGGGAATCTAGCCAAGTGTCCATGAAACTCCCATTTGGCTCTTTCTCTCCCATGTAAGTTACAATTCATCCCAAATTAGACCTATGAAGTATATGGAAAATTAAATTAACTTATACTCCATCCAAAAACCTTATGTTTCTCATAGATTGGTGATTGTAAGAGGAGGATGCCATGTGGCACCAATTTTCTAGCTTGTGTGGGCCCCATAGTCTCCATGTGTCTCCATGCTCCATCGCCACTTAAATTTTATTTTGTATTTATTTAATAAGATACATTATTAAATATTTATCCTCTTCTAATGTCTAAACATCATTTATTATCCCCCTTATTCCAAATCTCAAAGCTTCCACCCCAACCTAGGAAACTAGTGTTTTTCCTCCTTGGCAATTATTTGACTTTTAGCATCCATTTGACAACTTTCATGAATATGGAAAATGTTATTTGGTCATTGTGAACCAATTAAAAATTTGGGACATTAAAAATCCTCCCTTCCCATTATTTCTTGTCCTCAAGCAATTTCAAACATGCTTGTTGAAGAACCTGCTTTCTATATGATTATTTGAAGTTGCCACTGAGCTGCCCACTTTGAGTCTTTCAGATTCCATGAATATTTTAGAGAGGAGCCACCATGCTTTCTTCTGCACTACTCTGATTAACATCACCTTATTAATTGGGGAATCCATATCCCATACTGCTTGTTTCTCTAAGAATTTGGAATCAATGGCACTAAAAACAATCATGGGGTCCCATTGCTTGTAATGCACTCCAACAATTAAGAGTGCTCTCCAACTCATACCATTAGGAAAGAGAATTCCTGGATCCTATTTTATTGTATGCATTCTTTTAAACATCATGAGTACATAATATATATCATCAAAGTACATAACAACATAATAAAAAGATACATCAAGGAGGTGCCTCATCAAAAAATCATGAAAATGCGTATACCTCCAGGTGAGTAGACTACCATTTGCCAAGTGCATACATGCTTCAAGTGACCAATCAAATATGCTCCAATGATATAGGTGAGGATCCCATGTCCTATAATGTTGCTCCCAAAGAATATAATATGCATCAAAATAATAATCAGCCATTTGTTCTTTCATCCAAGAAGTGAATGAAGCACCTTCACCAAAATATGAACCAAATAAGGAGCAAGTAAAACATGAAGAATTCATGTGGCTCAAAGAAGTCTCATCAATACATCCATGAATGAGAGAATCATAAATACATAACAAAGTATGTGGCTGGCAACAAAATTTTTCTCTAATCATAAATCTATTCACCCAAGTGTTGGATGAAGTTCCTCCAACATCAAATGAATGAAGTGTTGAGAAAGAGAAACCATGAGTCTTCAAGTGACTCATAAAAAGGAACCCTTTCACCCATACTTCATTGAGACTAATGTTGCAAAACATGGAATTGTAGGATGTAGGAGAATGAACTAACTCACCCAAATGATCAAAAATTGCAGAAGTTTCATCATGGTAAGGATCCATATGGGTAGTATCATGCAGCTCCTTCAAAAGTGTGAAACCTTTGTCATGTGTTGGTTCTAATGTAGAGGAATCATGCTCTCCTTTAAAAAATGCATAATCTTCATCAAGAGACAATTCAAGTTCCTCTTCCACCACATCAAGTGTTTGGATCTCTTCAAGTTCATATTCAAACATATCAAGCACATTAAAATTTCCACATTCCTCATGATCCACCATGTCATTAGAATCCTCCAAACAATATACCATTTGACAATCTGAAACATAGGAGGAAAAACAAGTGTCTTGCAACTTTTCAAGAAGTTTCTCATTTTGGATTGTGAGCTTATGAATAACTTCATTATTCTAAAAGTAGGATTCATGTAACCATTCACTAAGCTCAATGACATTTTTTCTATCAAAAATAAAATACATGAAATTACCTTTGATGTTGCACATTGCTCTTTGAATCTTCTCCACGTCTTCAAGGAAGGATGGCTCCTCCAAAGAAGTAGCTCTCCAACAAGAATTTGATACCAATTCTTGAGTGTCATGGACTATGCTAAGGGCCTCTTGGATCTTCTTTTCATTAATATTTAAGGCCCCTTCAAGAAAATGAGGCTTGCAAATGAACCTCCTCATCTTCTTCCTTCTTGCTTGGACCAACTTCATGAAGCTCAAGTGGTGATGGGGAAGTTGATATTGTTTCTTCTTCAACTGCTACAAGGTCTTCATTTTAATTTTTAATGGAATTTAAGCTTGCAGAAACACTTTCAAAAGTAATCTCTATGTCACCAACATAGAGGTGTGAAAACCCATCATTAGGTACTCCTTCATAGTTCAAACATACATTCGTAGATGCCATTTGGTCCATGTCCATAGTAGAATTTGTTTCAAAATAATATTCAATAGTTTCAAGGTACTCTTCTTCCTTCTCATGTGATGTTTCCTCATATTTTTCAAATTCATTTGGGAGTGACTTTTGATCCTCTTGATGTAATGCCTTTTCTTCTTCACCACCCACAAAAATTTGTAGCTCCTTGGTCTCCTCCCTACTTGTGCATTAATGATTATTCCTTAATCTGTTATTATTTGAATTATTTTTAATAAATTAATTCAATAAATAATTAAGTTCTTTGAAATAAATGGTCTTATGCGTCTCTTCATGATGGAAACTTCTACTACCCATAAATTGGCTAGCCATCAATTCGAATGCTTGCTTAACCTGCCTGGTCATATCATCACCACATAACTTAATGACTTTATTCAATTCATCTATACCATATGTAACTTCAATAGGTGCCAATACCATGCTCTTATACCATTTTAATGTACCCTTTTAGGAATTTTATTAAAATTACCAATTCTTCAATTCTTTCACAATGTATTCAAATTCATCTTCTTACAACTCTAGTTATATGGATACAATTGATTCCAAAATTCCTCCAATTTCTTTCAAACTTGGTAAGGAAGGTCCTGAGGGGTGATCAGACATATTATAACATATATCATACATATAATCAACTGATATACCCAACCATGGTCTGATATTTTCAAGGGAAGAAGTTTCGGGGCAAGACTAGTCAATTTGGGAGGTGGAAATCCCCCTTGGGTCCTGGAACAAATCTCTTCACAACACTGTACAACATTCACTAATGGTGGGTAAGATACTTGGATATTTTATAATACATTAATTAAAGTATATTTGAAGCATAATATGTGGTTTTGGGGTCGAATATGTATCCAAGAGAACTCCATGAATTTACTAGTAGTTTTGAGGTTCCAACGCCCAATGGTAGATGACTCCAAATAGCTCCAAATTCTCTCGAAATGTACCATAAGGTGTATGAGTGATATAATATCTTAATTATAATTTTTATGGATGTATTATGTCCCTCCAATAAGGTCTTCAAGTCTGTACCAAATTCTGAACAAGATAGATGATTTTACTAGCAATTTTGGGTTCAAATCCCCTTGGGGTAAGTGGTAGAAATGGCTTCCAAAATGTGAAGAAACCCACTCAAATTATTAAATTTAGGTAGGGTATATGTATAATACACTATAATAGACTCATATTAATAACCAATCGACCTCCCATCGCTTTTATCACTTCTTTCAGTCAGATATAAAAAACTAGTTTTGGACCTTTGGGGAAATGAGATGTAGTTTGCCCCAAATGCTATGAAATTCGACCCAAATGCCAAAAATTATCAGTTACAGACCATGAAACCAATAATATACTTTAATTACATTTCATTCATTCATAAATCATCAATGGTGCACACATATATTCGATTCCATCAATATTGCAAGAGTTTACAACAAGGTATTGGGGAAATGTCAATGTTTCTTCAATATTGGACAATAATACATGTGATATATTGGCCTTTAGACCTAGGATATTTATTAACTTGAAATAAATATCATTTACATCAAAATACAAAATATTGGATCAAGAGAAGCTCCCTCAAAGAGATGAATAGCTCACCAAGTGCGCCTCACTCCATAGAGCTAGAAGATGGTGAGAAAACTTGAGATGAATGGAAGAACAAGATGATATTGAGATCTCCATGAGATTCCTGTATCTTTCACCTATTAATTTTGACTCCATTTAATTTCTTTAAATACCTAAGTGGCCTCTCCAAATCACCAATTAGGATGAGAATCTTTCACCCTCGAAATTGGGTAAGGCAAGGAAGTAGTCATCCACTAGCTCTCTCTTCACAAACCCAAATTCATCAAATGATGAAAAATATTCTTCTATTGGCTGATCCCTGTATTTTATAAAAATTATTGATATTCTAAGGTTCCAAATACATCCATAAATAAAACCCAAGTCGAATTGGTGTGGTTTCTCATGCTATGCCATGTGGCCTCTCTCTTCACCTTCCCTCTTCTCCCAAATTCAAGTAGGAGCCTCTTGGCCTTATCCAACTCCCAAATTCAACATCTAAGATGATATATTTATACATAAAATGTCAGTATGTCATCCTTCATATCTGACTTGTGTCATAACTGTCATAGAATCTCCATCACTAGTGTCATAGATGTCATAAATGTAAGGGGAATCTAGCCAAGTGTCCATGAAACTCCCATTTGGATATTCCTCTCCCATGTAAGTTAAAATTCATCCCAAATTATACCTATGAAGTATATGGACAAGTATATTAACCTTATAATCCATACAAAAACCTTAGGCTTCCCATAGATTCAATGTTGCAAGAGGAGGATGCCATGTGGCACCAATTTTCTAGCTTGTGTGGGCCCATAGTCTCCATGTGTCTCCATGCTCCATTTCCACTTCAATTTTCTATTGTATTTATTTAATAAGATAAATTTTTAAATATGTATCCTCTTCTAATTTCTAAATATCATTTATTATCCCTCTTATTCCAAATCTTAAAGCTTCCACCCCCAACCTAGGAAACTAGTGATTTTCCTCTGTGGAAATTATTTGACTTTTAGCATCCATTTGAAAACATTCATGAATATGGAAAATGTGATTTGGCCATTGTGACCCAATGAAAAATTTGGGAAATTACACAAAGAACATCATACAATATCTCAAAACCCCAAAAGATAAAACAGTACTATCACTAGCTAAGTTTTCAACAACATTAGTAATCATTCTTACTAAACCCAACCATTTACAAAATGGTGCCTTAAAATAGGCTAATTTTCCCAAAATCATAGACTGGTACTATGCGCAATTTCTTAACCAATTATGTTAGGAAAAATCGATTCTACTCCTTAAACTCAACATGTTATATCATGACCAAAACTAGGGCACCAACAATAAGATCCCCAAAATATTCCATGAATTTCATGTCTACAAAATGGTCAACAATCTAAAAAATTGCATCTAAATCATCATGAAAATTAGATATGCATGCACTACTATCATCACCAAACACCGGTTATCTTAAATATTTTCTTCCTCAAGCTCCCAACAAGATAAATCATTAAATTTTAAACTTTTTTCATCACGTGCAAAAGAACAGGATGCATCAATTTCTTTGTCATGTGCTTCTTCAAGGGTTTCTTTTCATTCAAGGTGTGCTCTACTAGGTAAGAGTTTAATATAATATTCAACAATCTCTTCATCTTGTCTTCTTCTTCATAATACTAATGCTTGAGAAACTGAAAAAATTAGCAATTGAACAAATCTTGTTGGTACCAAGAGTTAAACATCATTCCAATGCATCATCCTCTAAAGAAAAAAAAACACCACCATCAAAGCATCCTCATGAGTAATGTTAAAATAAACCATGACTTTGATAAAGGATGGAATGTGTAAGGTGGTTGAATCATCAATCCCATGAAATGATGGAGTATATTCAAACAATATATATCAATAATAGTCATCATTTGTAAATCCATGGATGCATGCAAAGTTAGTTGACAAAAGAATTTCGCAACTGAAGGACAATGATCACTAGCTTCTAAATCCTTTTTATATTATATACTCTTCCATATTCATGAAAAGATTGATAATTCCTTGAGTATTTTTTTTAGAATATATTTTAAGATTTGACTTTAGAGGAGTCATTAGATAAACTATTAAATGTGAGCTTATCAACATTCGAAAGAAGAATTAACTAAATTTTAATTTTTTCAAAAGCCTAATACCTTATCCCTATCAATGACAACAAAAATGTTACCTCGAAACTTTACCTAAGTGGAAAAGGTCCCAATCCATGGGTACAATACAAAGGAAACTTTGTATTAATTGTGAATGTCACTACACAATCAATCCCTTATGTTTAGGCCAACTCTCAATAGCCAAAGGAGTCTTCCCCAATTAAATCATTTTTCTTTACAGAATGATATTTAATTATAATCTAAGCACAAAAGAGATATAAAATAAAAATGTGTACTTAATATGTCAAATGAATCCACAACTTTAAATATATATGTGATCAAATACCAAGATTCAATTGTAATCAATAAGATAAACATAAAACATGAGAGATACAAGTTACTAATCCACAATAAATATATGAATACTAGACATTCACAATGTGAATTAATAAGATGTCCAAATAAAAGAAAAAGGTATAGGGTCTAACCCTAGAGCTTATAATGAGCTCAAATAAGATTAGATATAATGAATATGTCTCTACTTTATTTAATAATAGCATGAAACCTAATTACCAAATGAATTAGACTAATTTCATAGATAGAATATCTAAGTTAAATACTTCATGAAATTAGATGTTAGGAACTAGGTGATTATCATCAAAAGGGTATAGTGGTGAAAACCATTTTATATGAGTGGTGAGTATTTTTCCACAAGTTGTACCCATCAAAAAACCCTCTTTATGTGTATCAATGGATATGAATATCATGGAAAGAGGAACAAGGCGAGGACATACTATGCAATATGCACCTTCCTGTGCCACTCTAGGTCAGTGATCCAATCCTTGAACCAAAGGGGGGGTAACCTAAATTGTTCTAAGGAAAGCATTCTCATCTGTCACCCAAGAATAACCTATTGATGTGTGTAATTGTGACTATATTTACAATAGAAACCAATGGTGTATGAGGTAAGTATATGATTCGAGGAGAATATTTAAATGATGTTATATTTGAAATGAAAGGGCATCACACTCTACAAACTACAAACTCAAACTGAATAATGTCTCCGAGGAACATTAATCACAACATCATCATTGGAAGGAAAATGTAAGCTTAGAAACATAACACAATATACCATTCATTCTATCAAGATTGTGTTTATAATAGAAAAAAATAAAGGGAAAGTCACGCATAAATCCCTTTTTTTCATTCAACATGACAGAGTACATTCATTGAAAGAAAAGAACCATATAACATGTACAATATTTTTTGCTCCAATATAGTGGAAAAATGCCTCGGTCTTGATCTTATTCAACAAATTCATGATAGTTCTTTAGTGCAATAGAAAGGCACCATAATGGAATCTTCAGTCTTAATCCTAGGTATATTGTTATTCAATAGAGGACATTAAGACATGTTTATAATGGGTAAAGAATAAGACAAGAATATAATGGTAAAGCTAATGTTTCAAATCCCAAAACTTATTTCAAATTTTGGCATCCTAATATTGTAGAAAAATTGTTCGATCCTAATTTCTAAAAACAATCCTCCTTTTATAAAATTCCATTCTCTTATGATGATTCATTTCATCTCAAACTTGTAGGTATGAGAGAATCAACTGGCATGCTTAAGGCTATGCACAATTAAGGGAAAAGTGTTTTTTATTTATGATCAAAATTTGAAAATTGATTAGATGTCTGTATCCTTCATATATTATCCCTAATTTACTGTTAGTGATCCTTAAAACTGATTGAAACTTAGAGAATATCCTCCTTTCCAGCTCTTGATCCCCATCATGATCATTTATGATCCTCATTTGATCTGAATAATTACTTTTTTCTCTTCTTGGTTCTTTTTGTTTGGAGGGATGAGATTGGGAATTCCTTGAGTTATCTATAGATATATGGTCCAATTGTATGAATTCCCCCATCTATTTGTCACCTCGAGTCTCTTTTTACTACAAAATCATGCAGGATATTCATGAAACTTATGCCATTTTGATTAACATTCTTGTCTCCCTTCAAATTCTTGAATTTCTTATCCAAATCTGAATAAGGGGTATAATCGAACTCTTTGTGATTTTGAATCATTCTCCTTGTAGGACCCATGTGGAAAACGATGGTCTTAACTATTTATATATTTCTATTGTAGTAGGGAGGATCTGGTTATCTGGAACATTCACCAACCTAGGCATCGATTCTTGGAATATTTTTTTATCTACATATTATTTATGTAGTATCAACATATCATCCCAAGGAGAAGGAAAATAGTGATTGATCATTGTGCTAAAATATACCAGAAATGGTTGTGTGATGTTCTCTAATTCCACAAGTTTATTCTTAGTTTTCCTCTAATTGTTGAACGTGTTGATGCATGTTTTTAGGTCCATGCATAGATTCATCTTGTCTCTTATTCCTAGCATTCCTAGTTGTTGAGTAGAAAGAATGTTTTACCCCCTTCACCACTTTAGTTGTTTTAAACCTACCTTCAGTATCCTGCTCTATGTTTCCTAGGCATTTGGTCAGTTCCTTATTCAAAAAGTTAAACTCTAAATAGAATTGGAGGTGATCTCTAATTGAAGGGATTTCATGTGCTACAATATCCCAATTTGAAACCTTTATATCCCAGAGGGATTGAAACATTATTTCCTCATTAAGGGATTCTTTATTCCTAACTTTACATGATTCTATTTCTTCCTTTATTCCTACAACCTTTTTACTCTCCCCATGAAGCTTTCTCTCTGCAGCATCCATCATTGCCCCTTTTGTTTGAATTTTCATTTCCTATTTCCATTAAAATCCTTATCTCTCGCTGCGTTCATGGCGTTGTTACAATCCATAGTCCTCCACTCAATCATTTCTCAGTTCATATTTTCAATTCTACTTTACAAATACGAGATGGACTTCGTAGATTTTAAGCCTTGTCATACTTTAAACCTTGTCATATTTGTTGATTTATAGAAGAGACCGATGTAAGAAAAAGGTAAATCATGATTTATCATTGTGCTAAAATCTTCCAGGAATGGTTGTATGAGGTTCTATGAGTCACACATGTTTATTCTTAGTTATCCTCCAAGTATTGAACTTGTTGATTAATGTTTTCATTTCCATATAGATAGTAGTCTTATCTCTTATACCTAGAATTCCTAGTTGTTGAGTATACAGAAAAATTTCAATATGCTTCACCATTTTAGTTGTTTTATACCTAGCTCAAATATCTTTCTCAATGTTTCCTAGTTATTTGGTCACTTCCTTAAACAAAAATTTAAACTCCAAATATAATTGGAGGTGATCTCTTATTTAAGGGAATTCATGTGATACAATATCCCAAATTGAACTCTTTATATTCTTGAGGGTTTGAACCATTCTTTGCTCATTGAGGGATTCTTCTATTAAAGTTACATCATCATGAGTAATTATTCAAGTCAATATTATGCACTATGAATGGGACTCATGTGTTGAGGTAATAGGGAACCTAAGAGGGACTCAAAAAACTTGGAGTACAATTCTTGGGTTGGACTCAAGAATGACTAAGCCTTTCGTGTAAAAGGTTAATCCCCATGTGTTGAGGTGAATGCTTTGATATGTCAAAGTGATGATTTTGTAAAATCTTGTTGGAAAAGTATAAGGACTTGTGTGTCAAGTCAGATCCTCATGTTGTAGAGGCAACGCTTTTCTAGCTGAAGCATGTTTATGTGTGACATTATACTTATCATGATCTACCTATTAAGTATCTTGTAGAGATTGGTCACCTCTAGACTGAATTACTTTAGCATAAGGTCACTTGACATGAATAGTAGAATGATATGACCACATCAATGGTATACTCTCCATAGTATAATTTATTATGATAGATAAATATTGTGATGGGTAAATTAAAGTTGGAAACCATGCAAAATAAGATAGAGATATAATAGATATCATGCACAAAGGATACAAAAATTTGAATTACTCGTGATATTAACTTCAGTTAAATAGAGAATTTGAATTGCACATGTTTATTGAATTCAGTGAATAATGGAGAATTTAATTTGTTAAGCTTCAGTTAAAGAAACAATGTATGCCTCAATTAATTAATGGCGAAATCATAGTGGTCTCTTCAAGTAAATCAATCAACATCATTTCAGTTAATAATATTTAACCAAGTGTTAATAAATAAGAATAGTTAACTAAAGTGTTTTGCATTGATAACACTTTAGTAAACTAAAAGACGACACTTAGTCAAACTAAAAGATGACACTTAAGTTAATTAAGTGTTTGCATTATGACATGTTGTTGCATTATGGCACTTCACTTAGTTATCTAACTGAGTGTTTGAGCCTCTAGTTGAAGGTTAAGTTCCATATGAAGACAGTCAATAAAGGGATGCACCATCATTGATCCAAGATATTGTCTTGGTTAATCAGTTTTGATTCAACCAAGGAAAAATGGTGAATGGATGCTGCATTAGTGCAAGAAGGGTGAATGGATGGTGCATTAGTGCAGGAAGGGAGAATAGATAGTGCATCAGTGCAAGAAGAAAAATGTATGGTGCACTAGTGTAGGAACTGTGAGTTTCTTAGTGTAGGAACTGGAAATTACCTAGTGCAGGCACTATGAATTTTTTAGTGTAGGAATTGGAAATTACTTAGTGCATAAACAACAAATTTAATTATGTGCAGGGCATACAGTTGGATTATCCAATCCTCCTCTCTTCTCTATTTCTCAGTGATAACACCTAGGGTGTTTGAATTTCTCTCTTATATTGCATCTCAGGTGTTGAAAGTAATCTACTATTGTAAAAGACATTATCTACTTATCTATCATTATTATACCTTGGAGATTCATTGGGGATTTTCTCCCTCATTTTTTCAAGGTTTTTCCCTAGGGTACATACTATGTTATGTTTTATTGACTATATGTATGAATGTTCTATTTATTTTGAGTACTTATTTATTATGCATATACCGAAAATTCAACTGGTATCATAGTTTAGGGCGTGAAGGAGCTAAGTTTTGGAAAGCAAGCTTGAGCCTATGTAGATCCTGAGAAGTTGATCATATTACTTGAATATCAAATGGATTTTATCTCTATGTGACTGGAAGATCAATTGGAAGGTACCTTGAAATTCATCACTTGAAAGGCCAAGATCCTAAGCATCCTAGAAGAGCATGACCTATATGGATACATAATCAATGTCATTGAAGAGACTACATATAATGTAGGTTACATTACTTTCAAGAAGAACCAAGTTAAATCCAAGATGATAAAAAATGATTCAATGATAGATAACTTGATGATAGTTATCACTCCTTTGAAGGCCACAAGGAATTATTCGAAACCTTGAGAAATTTGTAAGAGAAGGATCTGAGTCAAAAGAGAGCATTAAAGCACAATATTTGGAATCTAAAGATGGAGAAGGAAGAGACAATGGCCTCCTTCTTCACTACTATCTCTCATGTAAGAGATCAACTCATAGTCATTAGAGTACTAGTGGTGGATGAGGATGATCTCATTCAAACTACTATTGATGGTCTCCCATATCCATGGGAAACATTCCTATATACCATAAATGGTCGACATGAACAACCTAAATTTGAGATACTGTGGCATGATTTCCTCCAAGAAGAAGGGTGAATCCAAATCAAGATTGCTTCCACCAAATAATAAAACATTACTCTTACAAAAATGATGAAGATAAGATTGATGAGTCCAAGATGTAGAGAAATGTATCCATGCAGTATTTTCTCTATTGTCCATGAGCTTTCCTTCACCCATGTAGAGATTTTCTACCTCCTACAGGAAACAAAATTTGCAAGTTAAACATGAAATAAGATTATGTTAAGAAAGAGGATCAATATCTAAGGACCCCGGTCATCTCCTCAAGGATGCAGATATCAAGAGGGATCCCACACAAAATAATAAAAGATAAGTTTTTATAATTTAATTATTATTTTAAATAATATATTAATGCTTTTTGAATATATTCTTCACTATAAACATTATGTGCAAATTTGTATTCCTAAAATATTAGGAAGCATGTTATAATGTAACATGATGAGCATAAGTTATGATTTAGTAAAAATCCTATAGTGTTGCATAATAGTCCATGAGATATGGATGGATGTTGTGTTGAAGCATTGACTATAATGTTTGCATAATTGTGTGTACTATTGTCATTACATTGAATGTTCATATGATTGAATTTCATGGTCATGCATGGTTTCTAATAATTTTATTAATTTTTTCTTGTAGGTAAATAACATGTTCCATGACCTACAAGATTAGAATGACAATTTTGAAGTTTGTGTATGATTTAATGTCAAAGATCAAAGACATTGCATACCATGTTTTGCAAGAATTGAAGAAACCAAAGAGTAGAAAACGCATTCACTATATTTTTGCATGAAAGCATAAATTCCATGCAAATATTGCATGAGATTAAATTTGATGGTGAGAAGGAGAAGGAAGAAGAGGAAGAACCAATAGAACTAGTTAAAAGATAAATTGATGAACCTCCTACTAAGAGGAGATTTTCATGTTGTTGAGCTATTATACAAGAGGAAAAAAAGCATGGAGCACCAGCTGGCATGTCCAAAGAAATAAAGATACATGAAATATATTCAAGGTATATAGTATTGATGAGGCACATAAGTGATTCAGATCCTTCCTCTTATGAAGAAGCTTCCAAGCAACAAGTATTGAAAAGTATAAGGCTAAATATGTTACCAGTGATTTCTCAAAGAAAGAAGGCATAGACTATGAGGAGATATTCACTCCAATGCCAAGGTGAAATGCAATGATACTATATTATAAAGAATAATGTTTGGGAATTTTTTCATAGTAACTTCACCAAATGAATGTGAATACTTCCTTCCTCATTGGTGATATTGAGGAATAGGCATACATTCAGCAATTTGAGGGGTTGTGGTTCATGGGAAGGAGTCCCATGTATGCAAAATGAATAAATCCTTGTATGGTCTCATGCAAGCCTCATTGCCTTGGTATTCAAGTTTGACAACTATATTCAGATATTGAGATTCTCTGAGAGTGAATCTATTACAAACATGTACTTAAAATTTGTGTAGAACCAACCTATGATATGGTTTTTCTATGTTGATAATTTGTTCATTAATGGATAGGAACAATAGATAGTTCAGTGCAAGAGAGAGCTCACTTCTAAGTTCAAAGACTTGAGTCTTATGCACTACTTTCTTGGTATTGAGTTTTGGAAAAAGAAGGATGAAACTTTCCTTTCGCAAGGCAAGTACACAATTGATGTGTTACAAAGGTTTGGTATAATGGATTGTAAATCCATGCCTACTGCAATAGTTTCTAGTTTAGGGAAACTACATAAGTCAGATTTTGGATTGGGTCCAATGGATGCTACCATGTATAGGTAGTTTATTTGTGCCTTAATGTATTTGATACACAGTAGACTTATTATATGTTATGTTGTGAGTCATCTCATGCTTGAGCCTAGTCATAGGTTATTGCTAATATTGTGCTTAGGTACCTTCGAGGTACATTTTTTTTTGCTCTCAGATATGCCTCCAATGGTGAGGTAAAGTTATTTGGTTATTCAAACTCCAATTTGGGTGGTAGTATATTGCGGCTAGTACTACAAAAGTAAAGTATATTGTGAGTAGTACTAGAGAAGCAAAACTGTATTGTAGCTAGTACTACATAAGCAAAGTGTATTGCAGCTAGTACTATAAAAGAAAATTTCATTGCATCTAGTACTACATAAGAAAAGTGTATTGTGACTAGTACTACATAAGAAAAAGTATATTGAAAAACTAATAGACAGTATAGAGAAGTTCCTCATTACATTGTTATTGATGAGAATATTGCATATATCAATTGATTAATCCTCTGTCCATGACGAAGTATAGGTACTTCAGAGACAAGCTTGGCATGGAAGAGAATGCCTCCCTTCTTGAGAGGGAGTGATAAAATTACAACATCACGAATTATTATCCAATCCAATCTTTTGCACTAGGACTACACCTCATGTGTTGAGGTAATAGGGGTCCTAAGAGGGACTAAAGAAACTTGGAGTAGAATGATTGGGTTGGACTAAATAATGACTAAGCATTATGTGTAAAAGGTTAATCTTCATGTGTTGAGGTGAATGCTTTGATATGTCAAAGTGATGATGTTGTACATTCTTGTTGGAAAAGTCTAAGTACTTGTGTGTAAAGTCGGATACTCGTGTGTTGAGGTGGGAATCATGCTGTATATGCAATGCTTTTCTAGTTGAAGCATGTTGATGTGTGACATTGTACTTACCATGATCTAGATATTAAGTCTCCTCTAGAGACTATTCACCTCTAGAGTGAATTACTTTAGCATAAGGTCACTTGGAATGAATAGTAGAATGATATGACCACATCAATGGTTAAATATTGTTAGTATAATTTGTTATGTTATATAATTAATGTGATGGATAAATTGAAGTTGGAAAGATGGACCATGCAGATAAGATAGAGATATAATATATGACATGCACAAATATTACATAAATTTGAATTACTCATGACATTAACTTTAGTTAAATAGAGAATTCAAATTGCGCATGTTTATTGACTTCAATGAATAATGGAGAACTCAATTTGTTAAACTTCAATTAAAGCAACAATGTATTCCTTGTTTAATTAAATGAGAACTCATAGTGTTCACTTCAAGTAAATCAATCAGCATGATTTCAGTTAATAGGAGTTAATTAAGTGTTAATAAAGAAGGAATAGTTAACTAAAGTATTTTGCATACATAACCCTTTTGTTAAACTAAAAGACTGAACTTTAGTTAAACTAAAATATGAAACTTAAGTTAATTAAGTGTTTGCATGATGGCACTTGAGTTATTTCATTGTGACACTTCAGTTAGCTATCTAACTAAGTGCTTGAACCTCTAGTTGAAGGTTGAGTTCCATATGAAGACAGTCAATAAAGGGATGTCCCATCATTGATCCAAGATATTATTCAAGTTAATCATTTTCGATCCAACCAAGGAAAAAGAGAGAATGGATGGTGTATCAATGCAGGAAGGGTGAATGGATGGTGCATTGGTGCAAGAAGGGTTAATGGATGGTGCAAGGTGAATGTATGATGCACTAGTGCATGAATTGTGAATTGATTTGTAACTCTTAAACATGTGCAGAGAAGCAAAGCATGCATATTATTTTAATAAAAAATATACATTACACCACATCATTCACACATAAAATAGAGACATTTACCCTAAAAACCCTTAATCGAGAAAACCAACAAACCTTAGAGCCACACCTCCGATTTTTCTCATTATCATTATGAATCACTCAAAATACAATATAGGTATTTTGCAACATCCAATACCCTAATTTGTTAACTCGGATTATAAAATACACCCAATCCCTTAACCGGGATTAAATTGCATATTTTTAGAAAATTCCCAAAAATAGTAGCTAGCAGGCGCACCCGGCCCCCCCCCCCNAAGAATATAACACATACCAAAAATCCTTCCAATTGTTCTTTTCTTTGCATAGAAATGATTCAAGTACTCATAGGGTCACAACTTTATAGCATCAATCCCCATATATTCTCTACGCTAAGAGAACTTCTAAGTACTCACAGACTTTGTTAATGAGTCTGCAACATTCTTGAAGATGTCAACCTTTTCCAGAAAAACCTTATTTTCTTCAACCATCTCACGCACAAAGTGTTATTGCACATCAATATGATTTTTCTTATCATGATAAGAAGGGTTATTTTCCGAGAATATTGCACTTTTTCCATCACAATATTAACTTACAGCTTTTTGTACAAATCCAACACCTAAACACAGTCTTTTCAGCAATACTACTTCTTTGTTCGCATAAGTGGTTTCCATGTATACAACGTTTTTAGCTAAGAGTGTAACTGCAATATGTATATTTCTCATCCAATTGATATCTCATCCAAATAGGTTAAATACATACCCACTCGTATATATTCTGCGATCAATATCTCTAGCCCATTTTGTGTTAACAAATCCATGTACATATATTACTATGTCTGGTCCAGATCTTCCTTGGTAGCATATTGCATAATATGTGGTGCCACTCAAATATATGAAGACCCTTTTTACAGTTGTCCAATGTTATTTCCTTGTTTTTGACTCATATCTCCTCAAAAATCCCACTACATGAGATATGTTTGGTCTGGTACAGACCATTGCATACATCAAACTATCAAACGTAATAGCATATGGAACTCTTGAAATATATTCTTCTTCTTCCTATGTCTTGGGACACTTTTCTAAATATAAATTTACACCAATAGGTAGGGAACTTCACCGACTTAATTTCTTGCATATTAAATCTTTGTATTATTGTCTCAACAACTTTTCTTTGATTCAACCAGATCTTCCTATTTGCAAGATCTCTTCTTATCTCCACTTCCACTATGAATTTTGCAACATCAATATCCTTCATGTTGAATTTGGAGGATATTTGAGAATTCATCTCCTTAATGAAATATTTGTTGTTTCCAATCAATAACATTTCATCAACATAGAATACTATGTTAATGAAGTGATCACCAATTTGTTTGGAGTATACACAATGATCAACCTTGCTTCTCACAGACCCCAATTCTAGTACATATGTGTCAAACTTTTGGTACCACATCCTTGGATATTTCTTTATACCATCAAGGGACTTCTTTACTTTACATCCCATATATTTCCTTACGTTTACGTTGAACCCTTTTGTTTGTTTCATGTAGATTTCTTCTTCTAGATCCCTATGTAAGAACGTTTTCTTCATATCCATCTTCTCTACTTCAAAAGAAACAAGAATAGTATGAATGAATATAATATAAGTTAATTTTGTAACTCAAGAAAATATTTCACCAAAATCAATCCCCTCTACCTAAGAATATCCCTTTTCTACCAAGCGATATTTTTACTTCTCCACTTTACTGTATGCATTCAAATTCATTTTAAAAATCCATTTGTTTCCAACTAATTTTGTCCAAGGAATCCATTTATTCAACCATAGCCTTCTCCCAGAGATCACTATCCTATGAATCAACAAATTCCTTCACATTTATAGGATCATCTTCAATAATAAATAAAGAAAAACTAGAATGAAAATTAGGAGAGGAATTCTTTTCTGGTTTATTTCTTTCTCGGGATGATCTCCTCAAAACTGGGGTAAGAGGTTCTTCTTCTTCTTTTGATTCAGCTTCTTCCGTTGAGTTAGATTCTTCATCTTCTAACTCAAACTATACTTCCTCTGGTTCATTTTCCATTGGAATCACTTACCTATCAAGAGACTTCTTTGAACTCTCTAAACAAAACATATCGATTATAAGAAGTCTTGTTAGCTACTGGATTCCAAACCTTATGACCTTTCATACCATATTTATAGACAATAAAGATACATTTTTAGGTTTTTTATCCAACTTGATCCTTTTCTCCTTTGGAACATGTACATTAGCATCATAGCCAAAAACTTTTAGATGCTTAATAGAGTGTTTCTTACCATTCCATACTTATTATGGAGCTTTTTCAACCAATGCTGATGTGGGTGATCGATTCACCAAGTAACACGTTGTCTCCACTTCCTCTGCCAAGAATTATTGTCATATCCTGACATTGCTTAGCATGCTCCTTGCCTTTTCAATCAACATTTTATTCATCCTTTCGGCAAATCCATTATGTTGAGGTGTGTATGGAGTAGTATTCTGCCTTGCTATACCACACTTCTTACAAAATTCCTCAAATTCATTCCTGCATATCTCTCTACCATTATCTGTCCTCAACACCTTTATTTTATTTTCTAATTGATTCTCTACAAGGGCCTTAAATTCTTTAAATTTAGAAAATAATTCAGATTTCGTTCGAAGGAAATAAATCCACGTGTTCCTTGAAAAATCATCAATAAATTAAACATAATGCACAAATTTCCCTAATGATGTAACATGCACAATTCCAAACACATAACAATGTATTAAATCTAAAATTGCATTTTCTCTTGTAGCACTAGATGCTAATCTTAATCGTTTTTTTTTCCATATATGCAATGTTCACAGAAATCAAAATTTGGAGTGCAAGAAGTCATGCCTTCAACCATACCTTTACCTTGTAATACTCAAATACCCTTTTCTCCAATATGCCTCAATATTCGATGTCATAACATTGTCTTTCCTCCTGATGCAATCAGGGTTCTTTCATATTTATCTCCTCCCTCATGCACAACATAATTGTTACATTCATCGATGATGATGCTTCCCAATAGTTTGTACATAGTTCCATACCGAAATCCCATCATTAATTCCATTGATTCTCGAACCATTTTGCAGCCACCATCTACACATAGAGTCTTTACACCTGCAACATCCACATTTTTTACAGATATCAAGTTTCTCACTAGATTTGGAATGTGTAGTACTCCAGGAAGAGTTCTAATCCTTCCATCCTTGAGTTTCAACTTGACTCTATCACGTTTAATTCTAACGAATACTGAATCATATCCCAAGTACACATATCCTCCATTGTACTTTTCATATTCATAAAATCACTCCCTATGAGGGGTCATATTACATGATGCACCTGAGTTAATCAGCCATATATCACATTCTAAATGCTTACATGTTCAAGAAAGGTACAAATACCCTCCTTATTTTGAGGAGGTTTTCTCCTATGTGGAAAGGGTATCTTGATATCCTTTTGCTTTCTCAATATTATTAGATCGACAATCCATTT
Organism: Pseudotsuga menziesii; assembly: GCA_001517045.1. Lineage (NCBI taxonomy): Eukaryota > Viridiplantae > Streptophyta > Pinopsida > Pinales > Pinaceae > Pseudotsuga > Pseudotsuga menziesii. The sequence goes on from LPNX010572590.1 coordinate 166,193, forward strand.
TATAGTGCCCATATTTATCGCATTTACAATACTTATACATTTTCCTAGGGATTTATATCTACCCTTGGATTTATATCTCCCCCCAAATCCCTTATTTGTGTTTCTCTCCTAAGGGAAACATCTCACAGAAAACACATCCATGATATGAGTATCCATGGTTTTCCACCTCCTATCTTCTGATAAAAGGGGTGATACAATTTCATCAAAATCTAAGGTCGCTTGACTAGCACCACCTATTACCACAATTAGCCTTGTCTAAGGAATATGTAAAATAACAAAGTAATGTAATACATATATCTCCTTCATCTAGTTTAATTCCAACAGAGGTTATCTAAATTAACAGAGTATTGTAGACATTCATATGCTATGCCACTGTTTCATTATCATCCATTCTTAGATGATACAATTTGTTTTAAGGAAACAACTTGTTTACAAGGGATTTTGACTAATACAAACTCCCTCGATTCATCCAAATCTTTACCACACTATCTTCTCTAGATATGTTCAACAACAAAGAGTCTGATAAGAATAGTTGGATTGTACTCCTAACCCTTATTTCTAATTTATCCCAATCTTCTTTTGACATTCCAAATGGTAGTGTACCTAGATCCACAGCAATCCATTGTTCTTGATCTACAAGAATGTCCTCCATTTTGAGATTCCATAGCTCAAAATTTTGGCCATTAAATTTCTCAATCTCAATTCTCAAACTGCTCGCCATTCTCTTTAAGTGCACAAATCAACACTGTAAAGCTCTCACTAACCCATGTGTGTCACAAACCCAAGATCTATCAACTGTGTGGAACCCTTAGCAACAAAGGTGTCCCCCCGATGGCAATAATTGAGATCTGATACCACATGTAAGTTTTAAACATGTGCAAAGAAGCAAACTATACAGATTATTTTAAGCAAAAAATAAGTTTACACCGCAACATTCACACATAAAACACAAATATTTACTGTGGAAACCCTTAATCGGGAAAACCAACAACCTTGGAGCCACACCTCCTATTTTTCTCATTATCATTATGAATCACTCACAATATAATATAGGTATTCCACAACATCCAATACCGTAATATGTTGACCCATATTAGAAAATAAACCCAAAAAATATCCACTAAAAGGCACACCCCCCCACCCTCACATGCAAATAATATAACACATACCCAACATGGTTAGTGCAGGAACTAGAAATTGCCTAGTGCAAGAACTACAAATTGTTTAGTGTGTGAATTAGAATTTGCTTAGTGTAGACACATAGAATTGAATTGTGTGAAGGACATACAATTGGATCTATTATCACATATAAATTTGCAGTTGGGATACCATGAGTCAACATACAGATTGATTTCTTTAGTATTCCAAGCTATTTTTCACATGGGGTTTTATCATGGATCATTACAACCTCAACCATTCGAGAGCCTTGTTCAACAAAATTTCCTTTCCAAGAATGAGATTCATTAGTCCATTGATATTCTTTATGTGATGGAATAGTTCATTTGAGAAGAGTAGCAGATCATACATGGTACACACAGTTACAGAAGGGCCTTATCAAATGGAGACATGTATATATGGTGAGATCAGGTATATGCTTCTATAGTTTGAGTTTGCTCTGTGATGTATATAAAAAACATATGCTTGTCTTGTTAGGATGATCATGGTGACCTATGCTTATATATGTACTAATGATTGAAATTGTGCTGAGAATGATCAAAGTACTTGATGTTGAATACTATTTCTCATTCCATGCTTATACAAATAGTAAACCTTAGTGTTATGTTGGTTCCATGTGTCATTTGGCCTAGTCTATCCAGTTCATATTTTGTTAAGTTTTATCCCATGACTTAGATTGATTGAGACTTGTGATATTGAAGATATTTTCCCCATATTGACCCCTATGCATGATAGACTCCATGTTGTTATGTGTCTTTGGCTATGAAGTATGTGTCTTGGCCACTGTGGCTGGGTTCACCGGGTAGTTCTCCTTTAGTCCTTTAAACAAGTGTTCCTCCAAACAATGTTGCTAAACACTAAAGCATAGGGGCACATAAAATTTATATCTAAATGAAGCAAAGTAAATGTTTAAAAAATAGTTATTAGCTAAGGGGTTGAGAACTCATTCTTTGTATAATGTAAGGCTCATATGCCCTCCACAGGGGTGGTAGGGAGAGGAAAACATGTCGGGGCTAGGCCTTAGTCATTTACTGGAGCCCAGAAGGCTTTTCAGGGAACCTTCTCTTGTAGGTTGGACATTATATTATGTGAAATGAGAAATTTATTGAAAAAGATCAATGGTCAAAGGATGATTGTTCACCCTTTGTATAGTGTTCGACTCATTTTCCCCCACTGGGAAACAAGGTGAGAGTAGCCTGCAAAGGTTATGTATTTTTCAGTATTGGATTCCAGAAGGCTTCTAGGGAATCTGCCTTTGGAGGTTGACCTATCTTGTGAAAGTGATGAAAAGGAAAAATTGCTAGAGTATGAAGGAAACAAGCCCAAGTACTTCATCCATTTGTGAGACACTCCCATCCCCTATTGCTATCTGTCATGCACATGTATTTTTGGTTGAGTGTATTGGTTATCATTCGGAGATATCACATAGTCAAAGTCATTCAGAAGTCATTTCCATTTTCCTTATCTTTTTTTTCCATCCTCACCCATCATTAGCACATCGTTTAAGCTATGAAAGTATGGCATGAACAAGCAAACTTCTAGACAGTTACAAGACTTTTCAAAGGAACAAGTATATCTTACTTACTATTATTACTATTGTCACCATGATTATGAATAACATGATTTAAGTTTGGTTTTGATGTACACTATTGGAGCATTTCTTATCTTGGATGCATGTAGGATCATATGGGTACAATATCTTACCTTTGGTTTGGGCACTTTGACTTGGTCAACCTAGAAGACCAAGTCAAACATGGTTCCCAAGGCAGTGACTAAAAAAACAACATTGCGTATATGTGTCCCAGACATGCCCAGGACCAATATTGTGGTCTTAGTTTTGAGAGTTTGGCCCTAGATATCATGATCAATGATTATTATCACTTTATTATTGGCCAAATGATCAAATTTTATTATAGATGAAAGTGATTTTGGTTCTCCAAGAGCATTGCAGTGTTCTAGGGGGTATGAGTAGTCACCTATACCATTATTTTGTGTCTCTGGATCGTCCAGTATAGTCTATTTTCCCAAGTTATCATCCTAGAATTAGTTATGATTATTTTTATCAGTTTCATAAGATGTACCACCAGAAAATGAACTAGAGAATTCACTAAAAAAATCAATTTAGCCTGTTGGGTAAAGGAAATGGCTTGGAAATTTTTAAGATGATGTAGTTTGGCTCCTCGGGAAATTCTTCAATAGTTTCAGTCAGTATTGTTGTCCGGATTATTTTATTTTTGACTCCATCAGTGAGAACGTCCCCCAAGGGGCACCCCTCAACCCAACTAATTGATGTATTACATTGTTGTATCATATGCTATGAGGTTCTAATGGGTCCTAGGGTGAATTAAACCCCTAGTGACCCCTTTTTTTTATGTATTATCATGATCACATCTTATGTTATATTTTATTTTGAATAAGACAAGTTGTCATTGGGAAAAAAGTTCACCCCCTTGATTTGGTCAAGTTGATCCATGTAAAATTGATCTCCAAAATTGATTATCTTATAATCTCAACCGTCAAATGTAAAATTAAGTCAGGGTTTGCATCTCTCAAAATGTATATAAAGAAGAGACCCCCTCCCCCGCACCATTGTATCCCATCGAGAAATTTGGCACCATTGACTCTTGAAGAATAATGGAGAAAATATTTATGGGATCTCTTTTCTTTTTTGGATGATTAAAGAATGTTCTTTGTGATTTACTAACATTATTTCTCTCTTGCATTGGATATCATTGGTGAATCTATGGCATATTTTTTGGATCCATTTGTTTGACAAGGAAGTCTATTTGGAGAGGGGTGCACCTGTGGGAGACGTCCACCTTGCCATGCTTTTTGTGTTGATGGATATAGGGGTTATTTCTATATTATGATTACTTACTCTCTTATTTGTTTACTTCTTGTCATCATTTTCCATTCTCATTGTTATTTACTTGGCTTGGTAGGAGAAAGGGCACATTTGGATTCCTTGGGCGTTTTCAACAAATATGGATTTTCATCATTCCTTCACTTGATCTATGTGGAAATAATATTCATCACCTCGGCATTCATCCTCAGAAACATCGGGTATGTTTCCCCCCAGGTAAGATCTATCCTTTTTCTTGGTATCTAATTCAAGATGTATTTTTGTTTCATCAAACCCTCATTTCTTAGATCTGTAGGTTCTAGTATGTGGTGGGATATAAAACTCAAACCCCGCTTTGGATTTATTATAAATCCCCTAATTCTTAATTTTCATAGTCATCAGACTCCATTTTCCCATCTTAAGCACTAGACTGCTTCTAGGGGGAAGACGCCCTCCTTGGGAGGAGTGGGTATATCTGAAACTGCAAAATGGGTATTGTTTGTTTCACTTTCATCTATTTAATCTTACATCCAGCAATCAATCTGAGTATCCAACTTCGCTTAATTTCACCATTTTTCCCTAGATCTCATTTTTTTGCTTAAAACGCTATGGTAGAATTGGGGCTTTTTACCTAGATGCTCAAAATCTCTTAGTAGTTGTTTTAAACTCTAATTAATTATCCCACTAAGAGATTCCACCAATATTCCTTGGACCATCTACTCATTTTCCTTATTTTAGGGCTATCTTGGTCATAGGGATGCCCCCTGGGCTTAGTATTTTCACCGAGTCTAAAGTGTCGATATGCTTGAATGGCATGACATCTGAGTTCTTTCAGAGGTCTTGGATATTGCATGTTGCAATTTTAGTTTCCTTTCCTCTACCGTCCTGAATAGGATCACCTTATGGGGAAAATACAAAATTTGTGATAATAGGATCATCAAATCCTTCTCTCTTCTCTATTACTCAATGATAACACCTAAGGTGTTTGAATTTCTCTCGTATCTTGCACCTGGGGTGCCGAAACCAATTTTCTATTATAACAGACATTCTATTCTTATCTATCATTATTATACTTTGGAGATTTTCTAGGGATTTTCTCCCTCATTGTTTTGAGGGTTTTCCCTAGTGTACATACTATGTTATGTGTGATTGATTATATGTATGAATATTCTATTGTTTTCAAGAACTTAGTTACTATGCATATAAATTTTTAAAGATCAAAGCTCAACCAAAAATTCAACGTCTTCATCCCTAGCTTTTCGTGCTTCTATTTCTTCATTCATCCTTGCAAAGTTTTCCCTCTTCTCATGAATTTTTCTCTCTACTACATCCAACATTTTCCCTTTTGTTTCAATTATTCTTTCATATTTTCAGCGAGCTCCTTTTATCTCACTACATTCATGGCATTGTTACTGGCCTTAATCCTCCACTCAATTAGTTCTTGGTTCAACATTTAAATTCTAGTTTCCAACTATGAGATGGACTCAGTAGACAATATTTATTGATTTCTAGAAGAGACCAATGTTAGTTATTTTCATAATTCTATGACCTCATGTCTTAGAGACTCAATTTTTGCATTGGATTCTTCTAATATAAAGGTTAAATCATCCATAGTTACATGATTAGTTTCTAGTTCATTGATTATGGTATCGGTTATCTGGATTTGAGCTTCTAAAGAGGAGCTTTCCCTTCTCAAGAAATTACTTCATAAGAAAAATTTTGATTCTCATCCAACATTTGTTCTATATTTGGCATGGCTTGATCCATTCTCAAGCCCTCTATGTATTTTATTTTCCCATTTTCTCTCTTAATAGAGTGTTCACATCGCTAACCTCTTGTTTCCCCTATCCCATGGTCAACAAATTGGTTTGTAATTTATGCTTCTTTTACTCTATTTCCTTCAGCTTGGCATTCAATAATTTATTTTTGATGGTGATGGAATCCAATTGCTTCTTGTAGTCACTGTTGGAGGAGCTTTCCCTGACATATTTACTATGGACAATGTTGGTTAATCCTTGAGCCATAGGATGTATTCGTCGGGTGGAATACTAGTTGTGTATAAGGTTATTTGAAAGGATATCCAATTTTGAGGCTATGTCTCATTATATCTCATTGTATAAATTGAACCCAAGTGATAGATCAATTATACTCACAAAATTGCTAATCAAACATGCAAAATTCATACAAAAGGAGACTGAAATTGGATCATAAATTAATCCTGTATTGAATAAGTGTACATAATCCAATGATATGAAGTAATAGGATGCTCAAATATATAATTACATGAGATATTTGAAAGCACTAGTTTTCTATTCGAATTGGTCAAAAATCAAGCTTACTAAAACAAGTCAAATCCCCCATAGGTGCAAAAAGGACTTTCTAAATCTATGAATATGCTCACGAATTGGATAAATAAAGTGGGAAAGCTAATAGGTGATGGAAAGAAAACTCATTCATGCTTTTATTTGGATAAAAGGAAAGGAAGATGATGTGGGCAAAAAACTAGGCAAGTTCCCCTATACTAACTTTTCCTTTATGCCTTAAAACTGTTGTAAAGCAAGGTAGCTTTCAGAAAAAATAGATATGCACTTTTAGGAACAAGGAATAAAGAAGACTTGCTAGATTAGTTTTTATTATGACTCCAAAGTGTTCCATGACCCAGTTTAGCAAGTATTGACTTGTAGGAACATGTGGAAGTCAACGAGCATAGAGAGGGAATCTAGGAATCTAGGACTAAGACAAAAATGATTTAATTAATGTCAAATATGGGTAACTATGGGTTGATTATTCTAACACCCCCCCTTAATACTTAATTTATGAGTAAATATCAGAAAATTATAGGTCCTAGAAAGAAGGCATAGTCACCCTTTTACATACTACATGTCCATACAACCAAGAAAAGATGCAAAAACCCAGTGGGAAAATCCTCCCTTAAACATGAAAAGGAAACAAAATTTTGGAAATCTTGTTATCAATCATTCTTCACCACATGATCAGAAATCCCCAGCAGTGATTTGAGATTACTGAAGGTCTTCTCACATAATACTTTGGTGAAGATATCTTCTACTTGTTCTGAAGATGCGCAGTAGAGTAGAGGAATGGTATCATCATGCGCAAGCTCCCTGATATAGTGCATATGGATATCAATGTGCTTGGTTCTTTGCCTTTGAATTGGATCAATGGAGATTTGAATGGTGCTTTGATTTTCACAAATAGATGATTGTTGAAAACTCTGATTCGAAACTACATTCTCCAAGTATCCCCTACAACCACAAACATTGCTTAGTTGCATTTGCAACTCCTCTATACTTCGCCTCTGTAGATGAGAGTGCTATGGAACTCTGTTTCTTAATTAACCAGCTGATTGGTCCTTCTACAAGCATGAACACATATCCTGAGGTAGACTTTCTATCTATGTTTTCACCTGCCCAATCATTGTCAGTAAATCCAACTAGCTCTAAGTCATATTTTTCTTTGTAGAAAATCCCATGAGTCCTTGTTCCCTTAAAAAAGTTTAGGATCCTTTTGGATGCTCTCCAATGGATCTCATGAGGCTTATCCATGTATCTCAAAGCCACACTAACTTCATAATATAATTCAGGTCGAGTATGTGTAAGATAAAGCAAACACCCAATCAATTGCCTATACAGTGTATTATTTACCATAGGAGAAGAACCTGTTTCCTTGAGCTTAACTCTTCAAAGGAAAGGAGTCTTGCTTGGCTTGCAATATTTCATGCTAAACTTGTTGAGAAAATATGAAGCATACTTTTACTGATGAACCTTGATTCCATGTTGGTATTGAGCAATTTCGAGACCCAAGAATTGGCTCAACAATCCCAAATCTGTCATAGAAAAGGCATGGCTCATTGCATCCTTCAAGAAGGCCATCTCTTTCTTTGAAATTCCTGTAATCAGTAGGTCACCCACATAGGGAACAATAATCATTAAAGAACAATGAATCAGCTTCATATATACATTAGGATTAGACTTGCATCAAACAAAACTAAATGACAGCAGAAATCCATGAATCTTGGCATACCAAGCCCTGGGGGCTTGCTTGAGCCCATACAATGATTTATTTAACCTACACACTAAAGATGGATTAGATACAAAAAATTTTGGTTGATGCATATAAATCTATTCATTCATATCTCCATTTATAAAGGCACACTTCATATCCATGTGATGTACCTCCCATTGCCTTGAAGCTGCAATGGCTAGAGCTAGCCTTATGGAGTCCATCTTTGCCAATGGCGCAAAGGTCTCATTGTAGTCAATACCATGTACCTAACAGTAGCCCTTGGATACCAATATTTCCTTATATTTCAAAGGTGAACCATCAGCAGCAAACTTAGTTTTAAAGACCCACTTACACTTCACTAGCTTTCTCCATGGGGGGAGATCAACCAGTTCCCATGTGTTGTTCTTCTAGAGCCAGCTGAATTCTTATTTAATGGATTTTTGCCATATTGGATCATGTGATGAATCTTAATATGTCCAAGGATCATAATATACCATCAAATAACACTTCTCATCAAAGAGTGGATCTTTCACACAAAGGGAACTCTCAAATTGAGATCTAGTCCTCCTAGTGTCACTAGGATTTCCAGCTAGTTCCCTAGATGCATGAATGGTCCTTGCTGCCCACTTTGGTCTTGTAGGGATGCTAGGATATGCAATTAAATAAAAATTATCAGAAATATCAGAATCAGAAAACTCATTAGTCTCTTCACATACAATCAATGGTTGTGGTGGTTGAGAGGACTCTCCAATTTCAACTACTACTAAAGGCTCTTCTTCGAACTTAACACCCTTTCAATGAAATGTTTGTTAGTGATCAAGTTGATCAGATTGTACCCTTTTGAATATTTATAATATCCAACAAATAGGAACTCTTGGCTTTTGGGTTGAAAAGCATTCCTCTTTCAGTCGGAATTCTAGCCAAGCCTTTGAGCCAAAAATCCTGAAATGGGTCACATCTGGCTTGTGCCCACTCCAAGATTTGAAAGGAGTCATACCATAAATATGCTTATATGGCACCCTATTTTGGATATAGGATGCATTGTTTATAGCCTCGACCTAAAACTTTTTTGGCAAATTTTTATCCTCCATCATGCAAGTTGCCATCTCCTTCAGTGATCTGTTCTTTCTCTCAACTACACCATTTTGTTGTTGTGTGTAAGGAATATAATTATGCATATGGATACCTGCATCTTTGCAATACTGGATGAACTCAGGCTTGAAATACTCACCACCATTGTCATATTTGAGGATATTTATTTTCCTCCCAAACTGGTTCTCAACCAAGGCTCTAAAGACTTTGAAAAGGTCAAAAACTTCAGACTTGTGCTTTAGGAAGTAAACCCAACAATACCTGGAAAATTCATTTATGAAAGTGAGTGCATATTTGGATTGAATCATGGACATATGAGGGAATGGACCATAAATTTCACTATGGATCAACTCAAGGGGTGCAGAGGTTCTCTCATGACTTGCTCTCTCATACTTGTGCTTTGGGTGTTGCCCTAGGATACAACCTTAACAAAATCCTTTAGAAAACTTGATCTTTGGTAACCCTATGACCATATCTTTGTCACTCAAATAAAAAAGATACATGTAGTTAATATGGCCAAATATTTCATGACAAATCTTGCTTGCTTCATTAGCATGAGTAAGAAGAGCATATGGGTTTGAGTAGGGTAGGAAATGGGAAAAAATATATACCTTCGAAGTGTGATCAACAACACCTTTTGCTATGACTTTACCATTCAAAATCTTAGTGATTTGAAATTCATTGGGGGAGAAGATGACTTTCTTTGGAGACTTAGTGTGAGTCATCTGATACACTAAAAAGAGATTAGAGGAAAGAACTAGTGTCACGTTCCCACCCCTCATACCGACGATGGAGAGGACACGACCAACGCACCACTGCTATCAATCAGGAAAAATAGCCCCATGAACATTAAAACATAATAATTAAAATGCATTGATCATAAATACATACATATATGCATAAACCATGCAATCTACAGCGGAAGCATACACTTCATTCAACACATACATGCTGTGCATACTAATTAAAACTAGCAATGTTCATCCTATTCAAGCATTTAACATGTTCATGATAATCTACGATGGAAATACATTTACAGAGTTAAATATAAGAGAATACTTATCTGGAAAATAAGTTGGCCCACAACTAGATACGTTGTTGCAATGTTCCACCCAACCATAGGCTAGCGTGCTCATCAATCTCTCAGCATCACTGCCACCCCCGAGCTGGGCATGATTCCACAACGAACTAAGGAGATAACAGGCTCACACATAGCCCAAACCCAAATCATCCATGATTGGGTTTCACATATTGCCCAACCAAGCCAATAAGAAATTGGGTTTTACAGGCTGCTAAGGAAACTAGCCAACAATACATGGGTTCCTTGGACCTTTCCAACCAAGCCACGCTTGCATCAAACACACAGTCAACCCATTTAATCAAACACATCCATACACAACCATTGGGTATGAACAAAATGTTCCAGGGAACCAAAACGGAAAAGGAAACAAGGGTAAAAAACCCCCTGATAGTAATTCCAATTTCCATGGATGTTCTGGCCCTAACATGGCCAAAACGGACTCACCAACACCTAAGAAAATGTGGGTCTCTTCTTCCACTCATCGGGCCTTACCAAAAAATGTTTTTTAGCTTGGAAACAACGGGGAAATGCATACAAATCATGGGGGAGGGAGCCCACCCATCGATAATTACAAAAAAAAATTCCCAGTCTGGGGAAATTGAAAGAAACGGCTGCCCATGTGAGGGAAAACACACAACAAACCAAAAACGGTTTTGCAACCATGAACAAACTGGTAAAAATTGGGGAAAAACACCCTGCGAGTAAAATCCAGTCTCACAAACATTTCTAGGCATTGTAGAGGCTGATACGACCCCCATCCATGCCTAAATTGTGGGTCTCCTTTGCCCACTTGCTTCACAACTCCACAAACGAAAATATGGGTATGCAAAAATAGAGAACCAGTAGAAAAACGTGGAGGTACTTACTCAGCAATCTCCTACTGTGTGAGGAGGACAAAACACCCCTTAGAAACCCATGAATCATCCATCATTGTTGCACATTCGCTCGGCAAAACCCCAAACCGATTTCTAGGCATGCCAAAATGGAGAAACGACATCCAAACATGAGGGAGAGAGCTCCGTCCTCCTCCTGCTACTTAAGAGAGCTTCCACATGAATGGAATGGGTGAGGAAATGAAAGGCATGGGTGCATAATGGCTTGGGCATGCCTTCCCAAGCATTTACTTGCCCCACAAGTCAAAAACACACTTTCCAAAAATGGGTGACCTCCCAAATTTGAATTTGACCTCCATACCTTCCCCATCCCAAGGAAATAACTTTCTCCACCAACCTAGAGGTGACTAGACACAAAAGACAACAAGGGGTAGTTGATCACTCTATGGGTTTTGCCCTAGACATTTGGATTTTCCCCAATGGCTCAAGGTTGAATAATTCCCCCTCCCTATTCCTTGTGAAATCATGCCCCTGTCTCTTTAACGTTGCGACACATAGCTAGTTGTGGTATTTTATTAATTTGCATTTTACATGATGTCTCAAAACACATTGTGCTTGGCTAGAAAATAAACCATCGGAATCAATTTTAATCACCATCAAACACTAAAACCATGGTGGGGCCTTAGCCTTGAGCTCCACACCATGATTTAATACAATATCCACATCATATGCAATTAAATACCATGGGGTCAAAACCGGGGTGTTACACCTAGAACATACAACACATTATTGAAATTACCATGTTCAAGATCAACCCTACCCTTTCCCATACTGTCACTCAGAGATTTATCTCCCAAAACTATTGGTGGACCTTTCGACATGTCAAGAGAGGAAAATATCTCCTTTGTCGAAACCATATGCCTGGAAGCTCTAGAATCAATGATGAAGCTAGGTGAGTTTGAGGTGCCAGCAACCAAGGCATGTACTCTCTCCTTGTCTTCTGAATTTGATCCTCCTTCCCTCTTCTTTAAGCAATTAGGAAGGGAGATGTTTTTCTTCTCCAGGAGTTGGGTCAACATGTCAATTTTATTTTTCATACAAGAGCTCTCAGTATGATAGCCCTTACTGCAGTATGCACACTTGCTCATTTCTCCTTTGTTCTTCTTCTTCTGGAAGTTCTTCTTGGATCCCGAGGGCTCCTCTTGAGACTTTGAATTGTCTCTCTTTTGATAAGGTGGATTTTTATCTTTCTTCTTGATTTTTTAATCCACCTTTTAATCTCCAGCAACCAAATCTTGGTCTTTGGAAGGTTTGATGGTGCCCATCATCACCAATTTATCTTGCTCCTAGGTGAGGGATTCCATGAACTCAACAAGCTTAGGCATCTTCCAGGTTCGAGCTATCAATTTAGTGGCATGGAAAGTCGAAAAACACATTGAATAGTCAAGACTAAGCTTTGAGAGAATGGTTAAACTATTTTCTCCTCCTTCTTTTCAATCCCACATTGTTTTAATTGCAAAACAAGGGCCTTAAACTTGGTAAAGTAGAGTTGCACTGATTCGAAGCTACTGGGACTCAAGGAGATCAATTAATTCTCGATTTGATGTCCTATCATCTCATATGTATTTCCAAAAATATCTTCAATATTCTCCCACACCTCATTAGGATATTTCAATGAATCAAGATGAAAGAGGAGGTCTCTTGAAATACTCAGACACAAGAGACCATAGGCCTCATCCATCCGGTTGTGCCATTTGATTTTCTCTGTAGCTACATTGGGCTCTACCTCAGTAGCCATGGTAACCCTGTAGAGACATTTTTCTCTCAAAAATATCTCCATCTCATCTTTCCATTCAAATAAATTGAATGGAGTCAAGATGATCCTTTGAAATTGGTCCATATCTCAGCTCTTGTTCCCTTCAGTCAGCAGAATGCGCTCCCATTCAGTGATGTCGAACCTGCAATAAAAAATTTTGGAAGGAGAGAAATCGATCAACAAAGGTTATGATACCTTGTGGAAATTGAACCCAACTGATATATCAATTACACTCACAAAATTGCTAATCAAACATGCAAAATTCATAGAAACGGAGAATGAAATTGGAGCATAACTTAATCATGTATTGAATAAGTGTACATAATCCAACCATATGAAGTAATAGGCTTCTCAAATATATAATTACATGAGAGATTCAAAAGCACTAGGTTTCTATTCGAATTGGTCAAAAAGCAGGCTTACTAAAACAAGTCAAATCCCCCATAGGTGCAAAAAGGAATTTCCAAATCTATGAAGATGCTCACGAATTAGATAAAGCAAGTGGGAAATATAATAGTTGATTGAAATATGAATAATTCATGCTTTTATTTAGATAAAAGGAAAGGAGGATGATGTGGGCAAAAAACTAGGCAAGTTCCCCTAGACTAGCTTTTCCTTTAGGCCTTAAAATTGTTGTAAAGCAAGGCATCTTTCAAAAAAAGAAGATATGCACTTTTAGGAAACAAGAATAAATAATACTTGATAAATAGGTTTCTATGATGATTCCAAAGTGCTCCATGACCCGGTTTAGCAAGTATTGACATCTGGGAACATGTGGAAGTCAACTAGCATAGAGAGGGAATCTAGGAATCTAGGACTAAGACAAAAATGATTTAATTAATGTCAAATATGGGTAACTATGGGTTGATTATTCTAACACTCATCTGCACGAATGTTTCCAAGGTAGTCACAATAATGTTTTTAGTGGAAGGATTATAGTTTGGTAAGAGTCTAGGCTATGTATGAGATTTATGCGTATCTATAGTCACAATACAAAATTGAGCTTCATCTCTTATTTTTGTTCTTCTCTCAACATCTCTATGGATCACAAGTATCCATTGGTTGTATAACATTGACCCAGGGGATCTAATGATTTACCTCTTGAGAAGAAGTAGTTCTAGGTGTAGTGGTTCCTTCAAAAGTTGCAATGGAAAATATGTTATTCAAATTAAGAGAAGGGTGAGGAGATGAGGTGTGGGGAATAGAGTCTACCTTTTGTTGAGCATTACTTGATTCAAGGCATTTGTGTTCTCTTCTCTTGGACAATAGTCGGGTCTTTTGCATAATGTTTTCCATGGACTCTTGACTTGGGGACCCCATTCTCATATTATTGTGTTTTGGTTCTTCTTGTACAAGACAATCATCCACTTTTATTTTCCTATACTTCCCCATGTTAATGATCATTTCCTCTAGTTGAGGTGATGTGATTATTTCTTCCTATTCATGATGGGATTCTTCAACCATCCCTTCCTATTATTGAGGTTGTTATTCAATAATTCCTTCCTCTCCTTGAGGTTATTCTTCAATAAAATATTCTCCTTAATTTTTGTCTTCAGTAGTTGCTTCTCATCCTTAAGGTTGTTGATCTACCATGGGGTTTTTCTCAATTGTTGTGGGAATAGAGATTCCCTATGTTAAGTTTTCCTAATTGATTAGATGATGTCTTAAAACAATTTTTCACTAGTAGGATCACTGAAAGAAAAACAATCATAGAAACACAAGAACACAATGATTTTCCTTGGGGAAACCACAAGGGAGAAAACCCAGCAAAACTTCCTCAATATAGAACTCAACCATAGCAGTGTAAAACCAAGACAACTCCTTCTCTCTTGTTTATGGCACACTTGTTCATCTCTCTCTTGCAAACTTGCTTGAGTGAGTCCATACAAATGAAGGGGAGTGCATCCCTATTTATTTTCTTCACTTGACTTGACCTAGGACCTCACATGGACAACTTTTCTAGAAAGCCACCAAAAATAACATTTATTATAATGACAATTGGGTACTATTGACCCGACTTACATCTGGAGGTTTACATTGATTCTTTCAATGACTCTTACATGACCAAACTCATATCCTGATGGAGGAATACAATCAATACATTTGGAATATATTTCGAAGTTACAATACTTAAACACTCCCTCTTAACTAGGAAGGTACTCAAGCAACTACTACCACAATTTTACATCTAACTAGTGAGTCTCTATGTATCATAGGAAGTTTTGGAACACCATCATACATCTTCATCACCAACCTCATCTAGATGATCTTCTACAATATCGGTATGTAAATATTGAATCATCTTCTGAGTATATTGGATCGTCCTCCCAAATATCAGTATGTGAATACTGAATCATATTATGTCACGTCAGTATGTAAATATTGAAACATCATTTTCAACATCAGTATGTAAATATTGACCATCAATAACACCATCATTAGAATGTTAGTTCTAAAAACAAAATCATCAATAAATGTTAGATCATCATCTGCATCACCAGCATAGAGATGTTGGAACATCATCATCATAAATATAAAAAATTTGAAGCAATCATCATCAGTGTAGAAATACTAAAACAAACTCATCACAACAATCATTAGTATGAGAATACTGAACCTGCTACATCAGTATAGGAATACTAAAACTATCTCAACAATCATCTCAACAATCATCAATATAAAAATAATGAAACTATCTCAGCAATCATCTCAACAATCATCATTATAACAATATTGAAATCACATCTTTCCAACTAACTATCTCGAAGCAGTATCATGGTGAGTTCTATGGTAGATCCATCTAGGAATTTTGTCTAACTTACTAACCCTTTCGAGTCAACAAGGCTAGTTATAATGATGGATCTTCTTGGGGACCAACAAGTCTTCTCCTGGATTACAAACTCACTTGGGTTAAACTAGTCTATCCATACATACTAATCCCCCTAGGATCAATAGCCCTCGTCTGACTTACTAACCCTTTCAGGCCAACAAACCTAGCCATACTTACCCTACTCTTGACTAAGCTACCACCACTGCATCCTTCTACCATCTACTGTCACTCCCTCTTGAGAGAGAGGTCCTTTCGGACTACACCAAGATTATCTTGAAAGTATTCAAACTTTACAAAAGACATAGGCTTAGTCAACACATCTTCCACTTGTTCTTCTAGGGGAAAATTCTTGAGCTTTACAGGTCCCTTCTGAACCATATCCCAGATGTAATGATATCTAACTTCGATATGCTTTGTCTTATCATGAAACACTGGGTTTTTTGTCATTTGATACAAATATTATTATCACAAAGGATATCAGTAACATCTATCTCTGCATCAAATAATCTTTCCAACATCTTGTGAATCCATATTGCTATGCTGCGATGTATTCAGCTTTTGTCGTGCTAAGTGAAATAATGGTCTTCTTTCTACTGAACCATGAGATCATGCTTGATCCCAAACTAAAGCAACATCTTGAAGTTCTATTTCTATCTTTGGAACTTCCTTCCCAATTTGAATCCATAAATCCATGCAATTTGATCTCACCATTTTGATGCATATCTGATACCATAGTCTAAAGTCCCCTTTAGATACCTCATCACATTTTTTTCTCCAAATAGGTGAATATGTTTTGGATTCACCATATATTGACTTAGAATGTTTACAACAAAACATATATCTGGTCTTGTATTGGTTAAGTACATCAGAGAACCAATAATATGTTTGTATAAGGTGGAATCCACTGCTTCCGAAGTATCATCATTCAATGACTTCAAATTTGTTGTCATCATAGTAGTCATAGCCTTGCAATCTATCATTCCAAATATCTTTAATATTTCTACTGCATATTTTATTTGGTTTGGGAAAATCTCTTCTGGATACTACCATACTTCAAGACCAATAAAATAATGCATCATTCCAAGGCCTTTCATCTCAAATTTTGCAGCAAGCTTCTTCTTACATTCATTGATGGGATTAGCTTCACCTGTAAAGAATAGATCATCTACATATAGTAGTAATATCATAATTCCATCACCCTCAACTTTATAGTAGAGGTTGGAATCTGCTTTACTTTTGGTAAAGCCTAAGCTCATTAGGAATTTATCAATTCTTCCATACCATGCTCTGGGTGTTTTCTTTAATCCATACAATGCCTTATTGAGTCTACATACATGAGTTTCCTGATCATTAGTCTCAAAACCTTGAAGTTTTTTGATATATACTTCTTCTTCTATCAAGCCATTTAGAAATTTTTTCTTTACATCCATCTGATGTAACTTCCACTACATACAAGATTCCAAGTGTACCTAGCTACTGGTGCAAAGGTCTCCTCATAGTTGATTCCTTCCTTCTGGGAGAATCCACAAGCTACGAATCTTGCCTTGTACTGAGTCTATACTACCATCTACTGAGTGCTTAGTTTTGAATATCCATTTCAAGGATACTTATGACTTGTAATTTGGTCTTCGTACTATTTCCCATACACCATTCTTTATAATGGATTAGTATTCCTCGATCATTGCATCAACCTACTCCTTATGTTTTATTTTTTCTTCAAAACATGTTGGTTCTTTATCAACAAGATCACACATCAAAGATACATAAATAAGGTATGGCTTTGGATTCTTTCTTTCTCTGAGGCACCATGTCGTTTTGCTTCTTCGATTACTTCATAAGCCCAAACAGGTTTTCTCTTTCATGATATCATTTCACTCAGTAATTATTGAGGTCTATGAGGTTCTGTCGTATCATGATCCTCGGGAATTTGATCTTCTTCTTCGTTTTTAACTGTTTTAGGACTTTCTACAACTCTAGGGTTTTCATGCTCCTCTTCATATTCCTTATCTTTATTTGATTTTCTGAAAGTTGTATATTTGTCAAAAGTAACATCTGTGCTTAATTCAATTTGACGATATCCTATGATATAGATACGATAAGCTTTTGATTGCTCACTATGTCCTACAAACAATCCCTTCTTTCCTGAAGGATCTAAATTTGATCTTTTCTCCTTAGGAATGTGTATGTATACCGGATAACCAAATATATTTAGGTGACTTACTTCAGGATTTTCTCTGGTAAACATATTTTATGGATTCTTGTTCCCAAGGAAATTGTAAGAGATTCTATTATGTACATATATTGTTGTTATGGTTTCTTCTTCCCATAGGTACATTGGTAGATCTTGATCATGTATCATAGATTTCACAGCTTCCATGATAGATTTATTCTTTCTTTCTACCACACCATTTTGTTGTGGATTATAGGGAATGGTGAGCTCCATGGTATTTTTTAAGGATTCTAATATTGTAATTAAGTATAGTATTCTAGGAGATTGTTTTGGATGCATAAAAACATGTTTATAGATAGGTTGACGAATATTAAATATGAAACATAATATTAACATTGAAATGTGTAAATTTTGGAGAATATTATGATAAAAAAACTCATTTTATGTAAATATAGGCGATATTAGACACCAAAAATGACCAAATAGCGTTTCTTTTGTTTAAACCAAAAAATAGCCAATTAGCGAAATTTTGCCCCTAAAAATTACCCTCAGCTCCCTCTTAATCCCAGCTTCTTTGTAGTACTCATTGAATTCACTTGATGTGAACTCTCTGCCATTATCTGACCTCAATATTGATCTTATTTTTAGATATTTTTTTTACTAGGGCCTTAAACTCTTTAAACCTTTCAAACACTTCATCCTTCTTTTTCAAGAAGTATATCCAAGTATTGTGGGAATAATCAGCAATAAAGGAAGCATAGTAAAATACCCACTTAATGAAGTGGTTTGCATTGGCCCGCATATATCTAAGTGGATAATATATAAGATCCCATTTTCTTTGATGTCATTGTTTGATAAGGGTTCTTAGTATTCTTTCCTTATGCACATACTTTGCACACTCCTTCATGATCTATCTAAATCTCTGGTAAACTAGTCACAACCTTGCTCACAATTGGAAATGCTTTGTAGTGTATATGAGCAAGCCTTTTCAGCCATAGCTCACATGGCCTTATGGTACTAGTCATTAATTTTGAATATACATGTCCCTTTAATCTATAGAGTCCTCCTCAACTCCAATTACTACTCCATCATCTATGGTTTTTCCTTTTGTCCACATGAGAACTTCTCCATCCACAAAAGTAACTATAAAGCCTTTCTTATATAAGGATGAGATAGAAACAAGGTTCTTATTTAGTCCTAGGGCATACATGAAATCCTTCATCTTCATGGACTTCCCAGAGTCCAACTTATAGGATGCTTCTCCCATTCCTTTGATGGGGTATTGGGAATCATCTCCAAGCATTACTTTGTGTGGGGATTCCTTTTGTACAAGACATGAGAGTGAGTCCTTGTAACATGTCATGTGCTTGGAAGCACCACTATCTACTAGCTAGGTGTCATTTCCTGGTGAGACTAAACCTATGAGTGCAGAGATCAAGACATATTCTTCACTTGAGTCTTCATCCTTCTTATCTTTATCCTCATCTTCTTGATCACTATCTTCAGCAACATGGGCCTGAAATATTTTCATCATTTTTACTCTTTCTGATTTCATGGGACAATTTATAGCAATGTGTACCATCTTATGACAAGTGAAGCATTCATAATTTGAGAAGTATTTCTTGGACTTCTTAAAATCTTGAGTCTTTATAGGAGGATGGTCATAACTCTTTCTCTTGTTCTTGCCTTTGGTATGTACTGTCAAGGCTTGATCCTCATTTTCATTTAGCTTTTCTTCTATGGTTTCTATTCTTTATTCTTGTTGAACACATTCTTCCCATAACTGTCGGAACTTTGTAAGTTTCCTTCTTAAACAGATTCCTCTGATAAAGGATTCCCAATCTCTTGGAAGACCATTCAAGGTGGTCATTACAACTTCTGCTTCTTCAACCATGTCACCAATAGCTTCCAACCATTCCTTGATTTGAGCTACTCTTGTAAAATAATATTGCATGGTCCCTAAATTTTGAGCCCTTACACTTTTGAGGTGATTCCTCAAGGTCATTTTTCTATTGATGTTTCTTCCATCAAATAGGCTGGGTAGAGCATCAAACATTTCTTTCGGTGTCTCCCTTGAGGATACTTGAGGGATAAAATTATATTTGATGGAGTCAGCTATGGTCCTTTTATCCTTGATCATATCCTTCTTATATTTGGACTTAGATTCAGCTTCTTATGGTTCTACAACTTCCTCCTTTATAAATCTTTCTAGATCATTTTCTTCTAGAATGAGCATGATTTGATACTTCCATGCTCTGAATTTTTCAGCACCTTCAAGCTTCTCGTCTAGGTTGGTATTCTTTGTCATCTTAAGAGAATGAGAACTTAAAATGGAATAAGGAGTAGTACTTACTTGATGAATACAACTTTTGTCTGGCCTTCTTCTTGATCACCTAGGGTTTGATGTAGAAACCCTAATTTTTTAGTTGGGATAATTAGTAGGGATGAGTGATGGAAATATGTGCCTTCCCAAGGAGAGATAGACTGTATCTTTCTTTTTCTAATATTGGTGATGGAGTCTTGGGAAAAATGAATCCCTAGTGTTTCCCCAAGTAGTGTTTGGTCCAAAACTGAAACTTTTTGGGATTAAGCTATATTTCTACAGAAAGATGTGCACTTTAGGGGTGAGTTGAGTGAGACCTCTTTTATGGTTGATTTGTCGAGGGATTTGTTTGGAGTAACAAACCCTAACTATGCAGTGTTTCCTTTCAGGGTGGTTATGATACCATGTTAAGTTTTCTTAATTGCTTAGATGATATCTTAAAACAATTTTTCACTAGTAGGATCACTCAAAGAACAACAAACACAAAAACATAAGAACACAAATATTTTCCTCAGTGGAACCACAAGGGAGAAAACCTTGCAAATATTCCTCGGTATATAACTCATCCAGAGCAATGTAAAACCCATATAACTACTTCTCTCATCTTTTTGTCGCACTTGTTCTTCTCTCTCTTGCAAACTTGCTTGAGTGAGTGTCTACAAATGAAGGGGAGCACCTCCCTATTTGTATTCTTCACTTGAATTGACCTAGGACCTAACAAGACCGACTTGTCTAACTAACAGGGTCGACTTGTCTAGAAAGACACCAAAAATAACATTTATTATAATGACACTTGGGTACTATTGATCCAACTTACATTTGGAGGTTTACATTGATTCTTTCAATGTCTCTTACATGACCAAACTCATCTCCTGATGGAGGAATACAATCAATACATTTGGAATATATTCTGAAGTTACAATACTTTAACACCCTAGTCAAATCCATGGGGGGTATCTCTTTGTATTTGGGACGCATCCATTGTGTCTTAAGTTGAAAAGGTTCCTTCTTCTACTGATGGTACCTATTGTCAAATAATATGAGCTGGTGGGGAAATCTCTTATACAAATCTTGTTTTTTAGTTGTAGGTACATTTGGGTCTACCCCTAGTCCTAATTTTGCTCTCCTCTTCTCCAAGGTGATGAGATTTGTAATTCCTTGGACCTATTTTCATTGGCATTGTCTCTCCCATTTCTTACATCCTCATCATCCCAAGATCCTCCCCTTCATATCATGGATATCATCATATATTTTGTTGAATAGGTCATCTAGAGGAAGTTTGGGGTATAGTACATATTCCTTATGCAAGTAGTTACCCATATTCCATTGGGCTCCCCGCTTGTTCCTACTAAATCCGTCTTGGTTAATTCAACATATATATTTTTCTTGTGGAACTTCAAAATTCATGTCCTTATCGGTAACCATGTCTCCTTGTGGTCTATACAAGGTGTAGTATGTAGGGGCTTCAAGAAATTCAGCACCAAGATATGGGTATTCTTTATTTACTACCTTCCAATATGGTTCATCTTCACCCCTCAAAATGGCCTCAACTTCCTCATATGATTCTTTGTTTGCAACTTTTTCAATTCCTATCCTACTCTAAGGATTTGGTAGTTTCCTCCATTTATCTTCTCCAATTATTAGATGGGGGTTGTACCTTCATGGCTGATCTAGGGGTAGGATAAACCCCTTTAGTACCTATAAGGCCTCTTTAATTCATATTCTATCATATATTAAATATCCCCCCATTTCTATTGGGAAGGACAATTTCCCCTTTTTTGCTTTTATAAAATGCAATTAATCCAATTCAACCATTTGATGTACATACTCCAATACAAATACTTGGGGTGTCAATAACTTAGATAGTATATGACAAGCTTATTGGGTTTAATACAATCTGATGACAATGAATTCATCCCTTAGGAACCAATACCCCCTTTTTGTATCTTGATAGGAACCCTTCTTGGTTCTTCTCTTAGAATATGGTGTCGGCTCTATACATGAATTCAAGTACATACCTGAGGAAAGAAGCCTCAAGTTCTCCCTTTATTACCCAAGAAAGCCAATCATATACTATATTGGGTTTTCCCTTTGTTGTTTTTCTTAAATTAATGGCTTCAAGGCAATGTTGTTGTTGATGGATGAATAGGTATACCAGGTAAGAAGGGTACCTCGATACCCCAACTGTTGAGAAATTAGCTAGTTGGGACCTCATTCTTGTAGTAATGGATTGTGTATACCTGAAAGTAGGGGTATCTTTTGAATTCTGTATATACACGAAGGCTGTCATCCCCTCATATCCATCTTTGTCAATATCCCTCCCCAAAATCAAGGTGAACATTGAGAAATATTCTTTGCCCGAAGGGGTAAATCCCTTGATTGTACATTGGGTAGGAGATACCTCTACATGGAATTGACTCTATTTTTGTCTAGGAAAGATCATGAACCTTTGAGACTGATTCATGTTCTTGTACCTATTGGTTTGTCACACAAGACGATGCTTCCCAAAGAAGTTCCTAGCATCTAGATGATGGAAACTTAGGGTGTTGATGTGCATCAAGGAATTTTGGTCATCCACTATTGTGATAGAAGAGGTAGTGGGATGGTAATAACTAACACATAGTTTTATGAAGTCCATGAAAGGGGGGGTATCTAGGATGAGGTTACGCTAGGATTGACACCCATAGAGTGCTCCACAACTACTAGAAAGGAATTTTTGATATCTAATGCTATCAATTATTTGGGGAGGAACTTATTATATGAAAAATAATAATTTGGTCAAATTCATCGATGAATCGGGATCCCTCGAAGGAAGATATGTCATTGATATCAAAATGAGAACTAGTGCAGTAAGGTGAGGAACTATCAAAGTTATCTTTGTTGACCCTAGTCGTGGTTACATTGGAATTATGTAGACATGAGACTGGTGTAAATTAATAATAAAAAGAGAAATGAAAAGATCTTGGTGATTTATTAAAATGTATGGGTTGGGATCTTAGATGACTTACCTGACTCCTTATACAAATGTGAATGAAGGTGGAACTATGAGAACACTTCTAGATAGGTCATAGGACTTCGCTGACATCTCTCCCAGGATTATATGCCCCTCCCTATAAGTTGGATTCTATAAATTCACTTGAGGGCTTCATATTCATGATAGGAAGGAGTATGCCTTATAAGTTCACTCGAGGGTTCAAAAGTATTTTTAAACAATCTTAGGTCTTCGCTTGAGGGTTCAAAAGTGTTTTTAAATGATCTTAGATCTCATTTATGGTTGGGGATTTCCTCATTAAGTGGTAGTCAAGGCTATAGCAAGGTGGCACTGATGTTTTTGTTTGAGTTAGTGGATCCCGATGGCATGCTCTAATTGTCTACCCAAAATTAGATTCTATGCAAAAATAGGTAATGAAAAAATTCAATACCATATTGAAGTAGACTTGTTATATATAATACCTTTGATTAAATATACACTAATATATTGTATAAATGTAATCCAATTATATATAATAAACTATTAAACTAATAAACTATATAAATTTAAACCTATATTAAAAAAAATTTAAATATTGGATATCAACCATTAAATATTAAACACAAAAAAATCATTCATTAAATTATTTCTTTTTCAACATAATATTCACAACCAAAATTACTATTTAAAAAAACAAAAACATTAAATCTCAACAACCTGGAAAGAAAGAAGTATTTATCATTACCTACATCCCACTCCCAAGGATTCTGAATTAATGAATGAATGCTAAAATGAATTATGTAATTCAATCGTATTTATATTTTATAGTAGTTAAATAATTAAAAATTGGTTTTTCACTCCCAAGAATTCTGAATGCTAAAATGAATTATGTAATTCAATGGTATTTATATTTTATAGTATTTAAATAATTAAAAATTGGTTTTTCAAAATTTAATCTTTGATTAGTAGAGCTTTGTAGTAGGAACTAATATTCTTATTATATCTACAGAGTATATTAGAGGAATTTCAAATAGGAAAGGCCAATACTACCTAACTATACTACTATGACACTGAATTATACTACTCTGACACTGGATTATAGGCCTACCTACTCCAACAATCGCAACAAGCATTTTTGAAATTACCAATGATTAACATTAAGAGACTTGGATATTGTATTCAACCAAGCTATAAATATAAACTCACAATCTGTGTGAACACTGTGATCCAAAGTTAATATGATCAGACTCAAAGATTGTAGGAAGCAAAACCATAAAAAAAGTTCACAATCTTTATGCGCACTAAACACCACGGTCCCTCTGTCAAACTTTATTTATAAACATCAATATAGTATATTGAATAGATCAATGCTTTATATAAACAAGGTTTCATTTACCAATGTTCACTTGGCAGCAGACATTTAATTGGTGAAGATCTGTCGGCATTGAGCCTCAAAGACCTTCATCATTTAGAGCAACAACTAAAGATGAGCTTATATCGTGTACGAGAAAAAAAGGTGGCCAAACTTCACTTATCTAGCACACAGTTTCTACAGTTTTTTTTAGGTCTAGTAAAATTGATAACCATCATCCAAATACTCCGAAAAACGATTATCTGACATGAAACTTTCATGTCCAACTCTAAATTTTTATTTCAGGATCAAATTTTGATTGCTGAACTTGAAGAGATGAATCGAAAGGTATATATACTTTAATCCATTCATTAAAATTGCAAAACCATCATCATTTTTGCAGTTTGAGTTCCTTGTAGTTTTGTCAACTCTTTTATCCTTTCTGAAGCAGGGATATTGGTTGCATGAGGAAAATATGAGATTGCACAAGAAGGTATTATCTAATATCACCCCCTTAGCCAAATATTGATTGCTGGATCTTATATTTATAAGAAGCTTCTAACTTTTAAACACTGCTCAGAGACATCAAGGGAAGTAAACTGTACTATGTCATGGGGTATAATTTGTTCTACTCTTATTGCAAATTAACATGCTGTCCTCAGGTCTCAATGGTGGAATCTTTAAGCGTAGCAGGAACAGTCAATGGCATATGTTTGGAAAGTATGAATTGCAATGAAGCACAAACTGAAACTTCTGAAGTGGCTATAAGTGTGCCCAATGTCTCCCTTCAACTCAACCAGCCAGACACTTCTCAGAGATATCATGTGGCATCAAAGAGTAGAGCTGCTATTCAACTGTTGTAAGAGGTTGCAGCTCCAGCTTCTTTTATACACTTTGCAAATTACTTATCTCACCATGATCTCTTCTGCACCAAACTCAAAGGAATAAAAGGATGTGTACATCTTATCAACCAGGGAACAACAGAGTCTATTTATAGATTGAAAAGGATTGCCACTAAAGCCAGTGAACTATATTTACCTGAATTCTTAATGGCTTCTTTCGTCAGGACTGTCTGTCTGGTATTATTCATTTCATGTTCTTTCACCTGTAGTTTATGGTTGGTAAACTCACAATTAATAGTCTAAAAGTGCAAGACTCCATTGATATCCAAACAAACAACAGCAGTCGTAATAAAATTTTCTTATGTAATTTGAATTAATAAACACCTCCAATGGTCAAAAACAATGCCGACAAACTCCCAGCTTGTTGTTAGAGTGCCATGAAAATCCAATACTTGGTTATGTGATAACTCTGGAATTTGATTAATAAGCACCTCCAATGGTGGACAGAGCGTGTTGCTAGAGTTCCCATGGGCATCCAATACTTGGTCCTGTGATATTCAGTGTATATTTTCAATAAAAATTATGCAATAAATAAATGTTGAATATGTATGGAATCATCCAAATATTTCATCTTGTAAAACTGATAACTGAGGACTATAGAGGTATTTCGCTTGGATTTTCAGGATTTAGATGGAACTTGAACCAATCTGTGTCTTCCATATCGAATTCATAAAAAATAAAAATATACTTTGCATGGAAAAGAATAAAAAATAAACTTTGCATGGAAAAGAATAAAAAATAAACTTTGCATGGAAAAGAATAAAAGGAAGAATTATTTTCAATCACGGGGAATTATGTATAGTTTCTATTACAATGAGAGATAGCACATTATGATATAGTAAGTTAAAAAGGAAAGTTTGAAACAAAACACTCAATCTATTATAAGATTAGTTAACTTGGTGAGTGGCTTATAAGATCACTTAACTTCGTGAGTGGCAAAATTAAGTAAAGTTTTGAGAAATATTTAATCAACCTCTCCATTATATGATTAGTTAAAGGTAAGTGGCAAAATTAAGTGAATTTTTAAGGAATATTTAAACATAAATATTCACTCAATTGCAAATTTAATGGCTATAAGTAAATCTCTTATAGGATTCTTACATCCTTATAGCTTGGATGCTGGATGATATTGGATATATTTTTATTGTGTAAATTTTTAAATATAACTTTTTTTACTTGGGTTTCTATTTATAGTTTCATAAGTATATTTATAAGACTTAGATTGGGTTATTAGAACAAATTTAAACTAGAATAATTATTTATAAGTGGATTTTAGTGATAGGTATAATATTATATTAAATTTAATTTCAATTTATTGATTATCATTAACTAGCATTCCTAAAAGAATACTACTAATAGCCATAAGGCATATCATCTTCAAATCTATATGCAAATACAACAAAGAGCAAGGAGGATACAACTCTCATTAGTAGCCAAAAGACCTTAAAACCCAACAAACTAGGGGTTAGGGTATCAAAAATATTATGCATTCTTCCAAAGCTATAGTTGCAAAAGGAAGTTGGAAAATTATCTTTGAGAATAGAATATGTCAAAACTTTCTTTCCTATAAATATATTTCTCCAAAAATCATTGAAAACTGAATGAGGGTGCTAATTTGTATCACTTTGCTTATGGAAGAAGACTGGTAGGAGACTATTTGTCCATAATTATTTTCTCTCCATGGTGAGGTTGGTTCATACTTATTAAAGGCTTACTAGCTAAATATGTTTGGAGGGCTTGTGTTGAGATCATCATATTAATATATGTTTTAATAGATCCTCAAAGCTTAGCTAAATGTTAGTTGTTTTTGTTAATAAATGACATATTAATATACTTTTAGTAATACCCAAGCTTGCCTTGAGAATCTCTTATAAGTTCATTGCAGAAAAATCTTTGTAAAAAAAAAGTTTTTCCATTAATATAGTTTGATTTTTTGTTTGGAAAAAAAAACATTAAACATAGGAGGAAGATAAATTGTTTTCACTTATAAATTATTTTTTTATGAAATCCCTATCATGGGAGGAAGTATATTTTTCTTTTTCAATTCAAACTATTTTTACTTTATGTTATGTTAACTTGTTTCATGTTATAACTTTTCACAAAAGATTTCAATGTTTTAAAAAATCATTTAATAGAGTAATTTTTTTGAAAATTAAAAATAGATTTATTGTTAATTTTTACTCACTTAAAACAAAAAAATAAAAAAAAAATAAACAAGCTAGCCATTCATAATGAACACATTTTTCATATAAAAATTTTATTTTGATATAACCAATTCTAATAGTTTAATGTTATTATAAGAATAATTAATTATATATAATTATCACATGTGAGTAATGTTTTATTTTCTCATCTACTTTATTAATTTATATATTCAACTTACCATTTTGAAAATATCACTAACCACTTTATTTTATATTCACTTATTTAATTTATTAATAATTATATTATTTGAATGTTTTACTTCTTAAATATGCTATTATAGACTTTGTTTTATTTTATATAGTTATTTTTCTTTAAAAAATATCTAAAAGAAAGTTCCAATTTGTGTATGTTCCTCCAATCCCATTGAATTAAATTATCAAAGAATTGTTCATTTAATTAATGGTTAATCACTATTAGATCACAATATAGTTATGGTGAGATTAACAACCATATTAAAAATCGGTTAGGTTCTATATGTTATATTTGCAAACATATGTAAGTGTGTTTCTCGTACACATGCTTGAACTTAAGAATTGTATTTTTGTACTCATACACCTTTAGCAAGATCGGGAGTGAAGGATTGAATTGAACATGAGAAGTATGTCTCCTATTTTATCATCCCTTCAGCATGATTGTAAAGCTTTTAAATTTTAATTTTAGTAATGTTACATAGTGTGGTTGTCTATGTCACATGTAGTAAGGACTTAATACTCATTACATGCTTGACTCCACAATTACACATTGTTATTAGACCCATTCAAGTGTCCTCATTAAAAAATGGCTATAATATTGTGATCTAATAGTGATTAACCATTAATTAAATGATTAATTCTTTGAAACATAGTTATGGTGAGATTAACAACCATATTAAAAATCGGTTAGGTTCTATATGTTATATTTGCAAACATATGTAAGTGTGTTTCTCGTACACATGCTTGAACTTAAGAATTGTAGTTTTGTACTCATATACCTATAGAAAGATTGGGAGTGAAGGATTGAATTGAACATGAGAAGTATTTCTCCTATTTTATCATCCCTTGAGCATGATTGTAAAGCTTTTAAATTTTAATTTTAGTAATGTTACATATTGTGGTTGTCTATGTCCCATGTAGTAAGGACTTAATGCTCATTACATGCTTGACTCCACAATGACACATTGTTATTAGACCCATTCAAGTGTCCTCATTAAAAATGGAAATACTTAATGTTTTAAGCCCTATATATATGCTTTATATTATTGGTCATATTTCTCACTTAATTCCTTTATTAGAATTGAGAATTGATGAGTAACTTTTGTAGTCAAATTTTTGTGAATAGAAAAGAAAAAACGTCATTACAAATAAATACAATGTCATATGAGGATTTGAGTTAAGGACCAATAGTTACCTCGAGTGAAGGATTGAATTGAACATGAGAAGTATGTCTCCTATTTTATCATCCCTTGAGCATGATTGTAAAGCTTTTAAATTTTAATTTTAGTAATGTTACATATTGTGGTTGTCTATGTCCCATGTAGTAAGGACTTAATGCTCATTACATGCTTGACTCCACAATGACACATTGTTATTAGACCCATTCAAGTGTCCTCATTAAAAATGGAAATACTTAATGTTTTAAGCCCTATATATATGCTTTATATTATTGGTCATATTTCTCACTTAATTCCTTTATTAGAATTGAGAATTGATGAGTAACTTTTGTAGTCAAATTTTTGTGAATAGAAAAGAAAAAACGTCATTACAAATAAATACAATGTCATATGAGGATTTGAGTTAAGGACCAATAGTTACCTCGAGTGAAGGATTGAATTGAACATGAGAAGTATGTCTCCTATTTTATCATCCCTTGAGCATGATTGTAAAGCTTTTAAATTTTAATTTTAGTAATGTTACATATTGTGGTTGTCTATGTCCCATGTAGTAAGGACTTAATACTCATTACATGCTTGACTCCACAATGACACATTGTTATTAGACCCATTCAAGTGTCCTCATTAAAAATGGAAATACTTATTGTTTTAAGCCATATATATATGCTTTATATTATTGGTCATATTTCTCACTTAATTCCTTTATTAGAATTGAGAATTGATGAGTAACATTTGTAGTCAAATTTTTGTGAATAGGAAAGAAAAAACGTCATTACAAATAAATACAATGTCATATGAGGATTTGAGTTAAGGACCAATAGTTACCTCAAGTGAAGGATTGAATTGAACATGAGAAGTATGTCTCCTATTTTATCATCCCTTGAGCATGATTGTAAAGCTTTTAAATTTTAATTTTAGTGATGTTACATATTGTGGTTGTCTATGTCCCATGTAGTAAGGACTTAATACTCATTACATGCTTGACTCCACAAAGACACATTGTTATTAGACCCAGTCAAGTGTCCTCATTAAAAATGGAAATACTTAATTTTTTAAGCCTTATATATGTTGTATATTATTGGTCATATTTCTCACTTAATGCCTTTATTAGAATTGAGAATTGATGAGTAACTTTTGTCGTCATATTTTTTGTGAATAGGAAAGAAAAACGTCATTGCAAATAAATACAATGTCATATGAGGATTTGAGTTAAGGACCAATAGTTACCTCCGTTATTTAAGAAATATCAAAGATGTTCTTAAATTTTAATTAAGCGGAGATTATCCACCTCTTATCAAAAGAAGAGATATAATTATGTTGTAAGATGTATGTGACCATTTAACTAAATTAATGACTATGATGGTTTAGTTTAAAATATAAATGGCCTCCTTACAGAGGCACACTAACACTTTTGGGAAAATGATCACATGATATTAAGAGGAATCAAACCTCGGTGATGGATGTAACAACAACATGCTTTCATTAACCCAACTTGACTCTCATGCAATTATTGACTTCATTTATTATTTCATTTAAGTAATAAGTTACAAGCTTTGATGGTTTTCACATGGTAAAAACAAAGGTTTTAGTTTCTCTTATTTCTACCGATAACAGTTTATCCTATAGAGGTTTACCCCCCTCTCACTCATTGGTTGTTATGGAATAATTCTTGGTTTCATTTCATGTTTTTCATAAGGTATGGTGGGGGTATCATTATGGTCGACTCTCAACTTGACAATACAATTGTTCAATTTGTTATCTTTGAAGTTATGATTATTAATGGAAATTATAGCAATGATCATGGCTCGAAAGACCCATTGCAAGTTGGGGTTAAAGGTGTATCATAATGTAATGATGCCCTTGCTATTGAATCCTCTATTGATGTCAACACTAAGGAATATGCTTTAGTTTGTGAAAATTTCAATGGTTTAATTTGTTGGGATACTTAATGGATAAAATTCTACCTAAGTATGTGATAAAGATATAAATAAAGGAATTATGGGGGGTCTAGAAATGGAATTATTCATTAAAACATAGCCTTATGTAGGGATATTTATTAATCGTATTCACAGAAGAAACTCATTATGTTGATATTATTGTTTGGGTCCCTTATATATGTTAAACCACCATGGTGATGTTGTCCCCGTAGTTGGAAATATTATCCATTGATCCAATTGTTCAACTATTTTATCTTGTTCCAAGCATGTTCCCCCAACTCCAATTGCAACTTTGTGACTTCTTGGAGCAACTTTAATGGAAGGAAAAATTTAAGGATCCATACTTATAAGTGTAGAAACCTTGGCGAAACTTACCAATTCTTAAAATGTCATCCATAATTTTTTTGGCAATAATATAATATTCAAATTTATAAGGAGTTTATATAATTTCTAGAAAAAAATGGTTGTTTTTCAAGTGAAGTAATTTTATCGTATATAATTTTTGGAAATTTAGCTCCTAAATTTTTCCTCATTTCAATGTCAACCAAGAGTGTCATTTATCTTAAGTCGGTTAGGCTTTCTAACACTAGGACTTAGTGAAAAATCCTCCTTATGTCAAAGTAATTTAAGGATCTTTTTTATATTCAAATTAGGGGATTATTTTTTAGTCAATGGATCAAGTACATCAGCATTCCTAACACGTGAGATTCAAGTGTAAAAACATTGACAATCACTTTAAGGATTGTCCCTTAATGATCAAAGTTTGCATTCCTCCAACTTAGGATGGTTTTATACCTCAAAATAAAGTTGACAAGGCTGTAATTGATGATGAGTGGTCCAAGTGGTTAAAATTCCCTCTCAGCATGCCAAATCAATCCCTATTCCTAAATTGTCATATTCCAACCCCACTAGTGCTCCAAGGTCTAAACCTTCCCAAACTATGGTCACATGTAAGATCCATCAAAAACTTGTTAGGATATGTCCTATTAATGGGGTAGTAGAAGGGATGACTCTCTATCTCCACTGTTGTATTTGTAGGACCTAGACAATGAAGAGTATCTAAAGTATCCTTACTATCATAACTATTTAATGATTGTGTTATATCCATAATGAATAATATGTTTCGGATTTTGAACAAATTGGATGGCAAGGATATGGACATGCATACAATTGATCAACTATGAAATATTTTTGTTGGAATGTGAGAGATCTAACAAATTGGAGTATGAGTACTATCCTTCACAACACAAAATTTAGGTATTCCACATTATCCAAAACCCTAATCCACTAACCCATATTAGGTTACAACCCTAATCCCTTAATCATAATTAGATTGCAATGGGTCAACGTGTTGCAACTAATGAACCATGCATGAATTCACAATCTACATGATAATAATAGAACACGTCCCACAAAATTTTCTTGTTTCTAAGCTCCACGAGGATGCCAAATTTTGTGCACCATTAAAAATTGAGTATGGTTGGTAGTTCAAGCCTACAAATCTTTATCACATTGAGAGGATTGAAACTTTTGATTAACCCGCTTGATCTCATTTATGACAACTTTATGATGCTTTTGTCTAATTGAAAAATTTTTCCTCCTATATTCTTACAAAAAATTATAAATCTGATTAATTTTATCACACCACCATACATTCCTCCCATTCAAGATCCTCACAATATAGGGAGAAAATTCTAGATTTCCCAACTGGAATTTACACAACTAGGGTGTTGTATATGTGAGATAATAAGAAAAATCGAGTATTTTGGATGTACATTTTTTTTCACTTGAAGAAATGGAAAATGAAATAGGATAATAATTATATAAGGTGTCCTCTCCAATCACTTGAATTTAAGTTGAACACACTACAATTGACAAACAAGGTAGTGTTATTTGAAATCAAATAATTTATCACATTGCTCCATTACTTGCTCATGGCCTTTGCAAAAGTTGGACTAAGTGATCCATTCCTTAGAAGACACATCCCTTCTATATTTTTGGGGGTCATATATGGTATCTTTCTCGTAAATCCATTCTAGTCTTTCCTATCCCTTTCAAAAATTTGCAAATGAACCAAACCTTGTTTGTCCTAAATTGCCTCAACTATGCTAAAGATCTCACAAATGAGTGAATATTTGTCATGTTGATTATTAACCAACCAATATTATAAGGATATCTACTCCAGAATGCCATTCGATTATAGATATTGGTTATCCCTAGGACATGGACACCCAAATTCAATAATAACCATGCGAACCTTTGATCAGGATTCATCTATAAATCAAAAACCATCGAAGAAAGGGTTCATGAAACTAGTAGCGCAACACAGACCCTTATTATCATGTAGATTGTGAATTCATGCATGGTTCATTAGTTGCAACACATTGACCCATTGTAATCTAATTATGATTAATGGATTAGGGTTTTAACCTAATATGGGTTAGTGGATTAGGGTTTTGGATAATGTGGAATACCTAAATTTTGTGTTGTGAATGACTAAGTTAATACAATGAAGAATATATAGGTGCAACTATAAGTGAGGTTCATTTTCTCAGTTAAGTATTTCCAAGGTAAATGCTTGTTCTCTATGTGTTTTTCATTGTTTTTTTTTATGTTTTGCTTAAGAATATGCATTAGTTCTTTTACTAGAAAAGGTATAAAAGTTGCATTTGGTATTAGAGTGAGGTTATTGGATTTAGGGGATGTCATTATTTCCAGGGTTTAGATTGTTCTTTATAGAGTAAGTTTATCTTGGGTGTGTGATAAAATCGGTTTCAATGGAATCTCTATAATGCTAATTCTTATGTGAAAGATAATGATGAGCATTTTTAAAGAAGGACTTGGTAAATTTAAAGGTTGGAGCTTTGAACTATGGAAGCTTAAGATGGAGAACCTTCTTGTAGACAAAGAGAAATGGGTCATTGTGGATTGTGGTACTACACATATGATTCTGGGAGTGGAAAACTAAATAAAGTTATATAGGAAGGAAAAATGTACAATCCAATTATGCCTTTCATATTTAGTGTTGCTCAATGTTTCAAGAGAAGCTGCAAACAAGGAATTATGGGATAAGCTATGGGATTTTTGTTGGTATAAGTTCTTTGTAAATGAACTTTTCATTTGAAATAAGTTGTAACATATAAGTATGAATGGAAAGGCAATTGTGTCAAAAATATTAATACCCTTAGCACTATGGTAAGTCCATTATCGTCTAGTGTGCATCGTGAGTGGGCCTAATGGTTAAGAATATATGTTATCTCCTTGGAGGGAACATGTTCAGTATTGGAAGGGGGTACAAGGTATGTACATGTTTAAGCAAGTTATTCTTTGTGGATATTTGTCTGGGGATGTAAAGGTACCAATGAACTCATCCTCATTTGCAGGCTTGAGAGTGGGGTAATATGTTTTACCAAGTAGGATTCAATGCCCAAAAAAATTCATGGAAAAAGTCATTTTTTGTTTTATTGATATTAAAATTTCCAATGAATATGAATCCATTAGTATATTTTGTTCTTTTCCATATTCATGGGATTCTTTCCTAAATATCGATGGCATGGTTGTATCATATTGGAAGAAATGAGGTGAAAAACCATGGATAGTCCAACCAAGGATTCCTTTTTTTGTGAGAGGAAGCATTGAAAATAGAAATGAAGATAAGTACTCAAGGTAATATTTAAATCCATAGCTATATTGTCATATCCCCATACAAATAATACTACTTGCAAATAATGTTTCACCAACCTACCAATTCCCTAGGCTAAGATGGAAGCATAAATTTTGTAATAAGGGTCTATGGAACCCAAAAGGACTTTAGTTTACCATATTCAAATTTAAATGGGTCACATAAATGATAAATTCTAATAAAATAAGGTGGCATGGGTTCATGAAGACACTTGGAATCATTTGGAGCCTTTGGGTGACTAAATTCCCCACACACTTGTCATGATCTTCATCCAAATTTGAATCCATGGGAAATGTAACTTTGTTGGATGGTGAAGTGGTGTAAATTATAATATCATGAGCCACGATTTCTGAATTAGTAAAGGAGAGTAACTCTCGTGGAATAGGAAGAGACTACAAGACAATGTGTTCCACTTGGAAGGAGATTGCATGCACTCTATGACAACAAATGATGAAAGATACTATGAAAAGTATGACAAATTTAGACCTCATTGTAGACCTATGAAAAATATGGCATGACATGGCTAAAAAATCCAGCAAGAGGGAGAATTTGGGAGTTAGAGGAAGCCATTCGAATTAGGGAAAGAATTGGAGCATCAAGAAGAGGACAAGTATCATAGGAGTTACTAAAACACTAAGATGAGTTGGAGGAATCCCATGGGGAGGAATTCGACCTTAGGAGGAATGATGAAGTTAATAAAAGGATTTCATGAGGAATTAGAATGTCTTTCAAGATCATTTTTTAATTGGACTTTGGAATTTTGGAGAGATTGTTCTTTTCCATTACATGATGAGTGTTCACTCTCCCTACTTGTGAACCAATTTCGAGGGAGTTGGATTCATTTCCAATTTGGTTTATGGAGAGGCCATTAATACCCCTCATTGGAGATGAATTAAGGTGTTTTATTTTCATTTTGAAGGCCCATACAGTTCAAATTCTCATCTATCGCCCTATTCTCTCATTCCTTCTTCTCCATTCCCCCACACTCTCATGTTGATGCCACACTTGTTGGAGCGGTGCTTGCACTTTGGTGAGTATATTTTACGTCAAATATTGGGTATATGATTTATGGCTCTATACTCTTATGTAAATATTCTCTGTAAAACAAAATTTCATAAATCCATGTGTGAAAGGCTTGCAGTCACATGCTCTTGAATGACTAGTTTTCATGTACTTGGCTTCCATTTTGAAATAGGTGTATATCATATTTGTATGAGGAATTTTATCTAAGTTTGGTGATTATGAGGAAGCCATAAATTATGTATTTATCTATAATTTCATGACCATATTCTCTATATCTTGAAATCCAAGAAACTCTGGTGTGAAAGGCTAGCAATCCCATGTTCTTGAATGACTAGTTTTCATGTATTTGACTTCCACTTTGAAAGAGTTGTATATCATATTTGTATGAAAGAATTTATATGATGTTTAATTATTTTTTGTAACCACTTGAATGTTTTTTTATCGTATTTATATTTCATGTCATTATATGAACCATTCAATCTACTTTTCATGAGTCAAAATCGAGTTATTAATACAATTTCCCCTTAAGAAAATTCATTGAAAGTTACCATATAGATGGTGTGCCTCATAAACAGTTCGAAAATATTAATAACCATGAATAATGAGATACTTTGATGTAATATATGTATCCCCATACTGTTTTTTAAAATTTGGGAGGGTCATACTACATTTGGAGAGCCAAAACCAAGTTGTAGACGAATGACGAATTTGGGAAGGTCATATGAATTATGCTTTCCTAAGACCCATTAATCCCTTTCATAAATAATTTGAAGTCATTTGCATGCATTTGTATCAACTTGGTTTTCAATAGTCCAAAGCTAGAAATTATCCAGAATTGTGCAAACTTGAATAACATGTCAAAACACTACAACAAATTTCACTTTAAGGGGTGGTTGTCTTTTGCCTCCAAAAGTCACTTTTGGCGGTGCTTTTGGATTTGGAGGCGTTCTTTAAAAAAAAACCCCTAATAGCACTGACGCTAAATTTTTTTACTTTTAGGGCGGTTCTAAACCCCCCCAAAAAAAAATCGCCCCTAAAAGTGACTTTTGGGGGCGGTTCTAAACCCCCCCCCACCCAAAAAAAAAGTGACTTCTGGGGGTAGTCCTAAACCCCCCACAAAAGTGACTTTTGG